>PVLC010007694.1:20921-62148 GCA_004027655.1 Graphiurus murinus | reverse complement strand
TTTTGTTCTTCTTTATGGCTGAGTAAAATTCCATTGTGTACATATCCCATAGTTTTGTAATCCATTCATCTGTTGTTGGACATCTTGGCTGGTTCCATAGTTTGGCAATTGTAAACTGTGCAGCTATAAACATAGATACACATGCGTTGGTCTGATAGTTTGATTTCCTTTCTTTTGGGTAGATACCCAGTAGGGGGATCGCTGGATCATATGGTAGGATCATTCCCATTCGTCTGAGCATCCTCCATACTGTTTTCCAAAGTGGTTGCACTAATTTGCAATCCCACCAACAATGTATTAGGGTTCCCACTTCTCCACACCCTCGCCAGCATTTGTTGTTGTTTGTGTTCTTGATAGTTGCCATTCTGATTTAAATGAAGTATTTTGTTTAGAATTGTTGCATCTAATTCAGGTGTGGTGGTGCACACCTGTATTTTCAGTACTTGGGAGTCTGAGACAGGTGGATCACAGGTTTGTGTCCAGCCTCAGCAACTTAGTAAGGCCCTCCAAAACCTACTGCGACCTTGTTCAATATATATATATATATATATATATATATATATATATATAGAGAGAGAGAGAGAGAGAGAGAGAGAGAGAGAGAGGATAGATAGATAGATGATAGATAGTAGATAGACAGGGCTGGGTTATGTAGTTCTAAGGCAGAATGCCTCTGAGTTCATTACAGTACTACCAAAAAATTTTTAAAAAAGACTTTTTGCATTTATTATCTTCAAGGATATTGGTCTGTAATTTTCTTTCCTTGAGGTATCTTTATATTGGTATTAAGGTGATACTTGCTTCAGAGAAGGATTTTGAAAAAAAACCATCTCTCTATTTCACAGAATAATTTATGAAGTTTTAGATTTAGATTTTTTAAAGTCTTATAGAATTCAGTATAGAACCCATCTAGACTTGGAATTTTCTTTGCTGGAAGATTTTTTATTGATGTTTCAATATCTTTTCTTGTTATTAGTAGGTCTAGGTTTTCTACATCATCTTTGTTCAAATTAGGTAAGTTGTATTGTCTAGAAAACTGTTGATTTATTCTGTTTTCCTGCTTATTGGAATATACAATTTCAAAATAGTTTTTGATGGTCCTATGGATTTCCCCATTGTCTCTGATGATGCTTCCTTTTTCATTTTTTATTTTGGTAATTTGGGTTTATGCTCTCTTTCTCTTGGTTAGGTTGGCTAGGGGTTTACCAATATTGTTTATCTTTTCAAAGAATCAACTTTGTATTTGCTGACTTTTAGTGTATATTTCTTGTTCTCTATTTCATTCATTTATGCTCTGATTTTAATTATTTCCTGCCTTCCCCTGGCTTTGGGATTAGTCTGTTCCTGTTTTTTAAGGGCCTTGAGGTATCAGGTTGTTCATTTGGTGACTTTCTGTTTTTCCATTTGTGGGCACTCAGTGCTATAAATTTTCTTCTTAAAACACCCTCAAAGTGTTCCGTAGATACTGGTATTTTTTCTTTCTATTTTCATTAAGTTCTAGAAATTTTTTTTCTTCCCTGCATGATCCAGTCCTCATTCAAAAGGGTGTCAATCTCCATGTTTTTTTGTAATTTCTTTGGGTCTTCCTGTTGTTGATTTCTACTTTCATTCCATTATAATCTGAAAAGTTGCACCAAATTATATTACATCTTCTGAATTTGCTGGTACTTGCTTTGTGGCCAAGAATTTGATCTATTTTGGAAAAGTTTCCATGAGCAGCTGAGAAGAATGTGTATTCAGCTCTCGATGGATGGAATATTCTGAATGTGCCTATTAGAATCACTTGGTTTGTAGTATTTTTTAGATCTGAAGAATTTTTACTAATATTTTGTCTGGAAGATCAATCTAGTGTTGTGAGAGGCATGTTGAAGTCTCCCAATATTAATGTGTTGGTGTTTATCTGAGTCTTAATGTCCAAAGAGTTTGTTCTATAAAAGTGTGTACAACACAATTTGGGGCATAAATGTTTACTACGATTATATCTTCTTGCCGGATTGTTCCTTATATCAGTAAAAGATGACCCATTTGTCTCCTCTGATAAGTTTTGGCTTAAAGTATGATTTTTCAGATATGAGAATTGTTACTCCTGCTTGTTTTCATCCTCCATTTGCATGGAATATCTTTTTGTATCCTTTCACTTGTAGCCTATGAATATTTTTGCTTGTTAGGTGAGTAGCTTGCATATAGTCAGATTATGATCTTTAATCCACATTGCTGATCTGTATCTTTTAATTGGGGATTTTAGACTTTTGATGTTTAATGCTATTATTGAAAGATTTTTGTTTCCTGTCATTTTGAGTTTAATTTTCTGTTCCATATAGTGTTGTACTTTTTGTCCTGTTGCTCATCTGGTGGATTTCATACCTTCTCTTACTCTGGTATTTATTTCTTTTTTCTTCTTTGTGTTTTATTTAATTAAGCATTTTCTCTACTGATGGCTTGGTAGTCATGAATTCTTTTGGCTTCTGCTTATTTTGGAACGTTTTTATTTTTATGTCAATTTTGAAAGATGACTTTACTGAATATTGCAGTCTTGGATGGAAATTGTTTTCTTTCAGAGTTTGGAGTACATCATAGTCAGGCCCTCCTGGCTTTCATGATTTTGGTTGAAAAGTCCAGAGTGGCCGGGCTTGTTGGTGCACGCTTGTAATCCCAGCATTCGGGAGGCTGAGACTGGAGGATCCGGGTTCGCGGTCAGCCTCAGCTACCTAGTGAGGTACTCCGCAACTTAGTGAGACTCAGTTTCAAAATAAAGAATAAAAAATAGGGCTGGGGTGTAGCTCGGAGGTAGAATGCCCCTGAGTTCAATTCCCAGTACCGCAAAAAAAAAAAAAAAAAAGAAAAGTCCAGAGTGACAAAATGATATTATTTTTCCCTGAATGTTACCTCTTCTTAACCTCTGAATACATTTATGATTTTCTCCTTGAGTTCTAAATGTGTCATTTTGATTATTATGTGACATGGAGTAGTTCTTCTTTTGTCTTGCCTTATTTGGGTTCTGCGTATCTTCTGTATGTGGGAGTCTATCTCATTTTTCTTATTTGAGTATTGCTTTGATAATATTTTTCTAAAGAGTTTCCAAATCTATTGATTTTTGCTTCTATTTCTTCTTTAATGTCTATTATCTGTAAGCCTGATAATTTCATATTATATCATATTTCTTGAATGTTCTGAGTGTGTTGTCTTATGGTCTTCTCTATATTGTTGACTGTGTGGTCAGTTTTGAATGAGCTTTGTTCTAAGAGTGAGACTAGTTTCTATGCCATGT
Organism: Graphiurus murinus; assembly: GCA_004027655.1. Lineage (NCBI taxonomy): Eukaryota > Metazoa > Chordata > Mammalia > Rodentia > Gliridae > Graphiurus > Graphiurus murinus. The sequence goes on along the minus strand of PVLC010007694.1, from coordinate 58,880 downwards.
AGTCGGCCAGAGATGGTTTCTATTGAGGACTTTATTACATTTATTGTCTCCTTCATTACACTGAGGCCCTCTTTTGTTTTTATACAGGGCCCTGATTTCTTTTTTAATATGTTATTTCAGCCGGGCCTGGTGGTGCATGCTTGTAATCCCAGTACGTGGGAGGCTGAGACAGGAGGATCACAGGTTCATGGTCAGCCTCAGCAATTTAGTGAGACCCTGTTTCAAAATAAAGAATAAAAAATAGGGCTGAAGGTGTACCTTGGAGGGAGAATGTCGCTGGGTTCAATCCTTGGTACCATTAGAAAAAAAAAAAGTTTGAATATGTTATTTCAATTTCATATCCTGTACAATTACTCTGATTTCATTTCTAAGATTTTTGATCATATCAAAAAATTCTGAATTATCCTCACATTTTCTGCCACTCTATATTGGTGATCTCTCTTGTTGTTGAGCTGTAGAAACTTATTGTTTCCTTTTTGGCCTTCATTCTCATGTTTTTATGTTTATTTTTCTGTTTTCTTGGCATCCTCTTCCTCTTTGCATGGGAATTCTATACTATTTGTTGTCCCTTAATAATAAGCCCTAAGATGGGGATATAGAATTTCCTCAAGGAATTTGTAATATAATCAGAATTTTGACTTAGTTCCCCAGAACCTCTTTAACAAGCTATAGTACTCAGTGCAGTCAAGCAACAGTCTCTGATTGGCTGCAGGCCTCCATGCTCTCTGGGCCTAAGTTCAGCAGCTCCATAGAATATAATGTTCTGATCCTGTGGACTGGCTGGATGAGCTTTGATGCCACAGGAATTCCAGTGCTGTTTAGATGGTTGTGATCATGTGAAATACTACCAGCCACTGGTCTCTATGACCACTAGGCCAAAATTCTACTGGTGGAGAGATTGTAGCATTTCCAGCCTATAGCATGGCTGTCTGACTTAAATTGTCCCAGGAACACTATTGCTGCTTTGCCACCTGCAATCACATGAAATCCTGCTAGCCCCTGTCTTCCCTTTTTGCAGGGCCCAAAATCATCCAGAGGAGATAGTGTAGTGTTCTCAACCTGGGGTGTGAGTGGCTGAATGATTTAACCCCAGGGACAATATTGCTGATCTGGACATCTTCAATCACATGAAATCTTGCAAGCCATGGTACTTATGAGGCCTAGACTCTACCGAGTGAGAGTTTATAGCCTTCCAAGCCTGTGGCATTATTGGCTGAGTTATTTCACCCCACAAACACTACTGATGACATCCTTGCCATGATTCCTGGAGACTCTGCAGGGGCAGGTAGGCTGCTGACTCTGGGTTCTGCCTTAGTGTCCCTAGGGACTGTCTGCTAATTCATGTTTCTGCTGTATCTGATTGTAGCTCCTGATCCCCACCTCTGCATGGATGGTTTTAAAACTCACAGACTCCATGGGTTTGCTCATTGCCATGCAAGGCCCTCCAGCCACACAGGATCCCACTGGGATATTTTGTGAACTCATGGTCTTGACAAGCTCTTTTATAGCCAACTGAGGTCCATGCAGGAAGAGTCTGATGATTTTCTATCCAGATAAATTCAGCTGCAGCCACAGGATTTTGCTGAGAGTTTTGTCTGGGAAGTCTGTAGACTTGTAGTCTTGAGGTATTGGAGCACTGACAGAAGGATGTGATTACTTTTATGTGCTAATTCTCTGCAATCACTGGCTCAAAATGACTTAGGTTCTTCTTTATTGAAGTTTGTCTCTGAGAGCCACCAGATTCCAGCAGCCACCCAGCCACCATCTCCTACAGGGATGCATCAAGGTGGCTCTCTGCTCACCAAATTAGACCTGTAGAGCTCTTTTTAGAATCTCTGCTATCTGTGCTGCTTCCAATTCAAGAAAAATTTGATTATCTTTCTTCTCTTGAGTTCTAATTGGTTTTCTTCTCTTGTCAAGATGCAGTCTCCTCACTGGTTGAGTTCTGTGTCTTTGAGAAACTGAAACACTCTGCCTTCCTCTATTCTGCCATCTTAGATCTCCTAAATTTGTGAGTATTACCATTACTCTTCCAATTTGTGGTCGACATTCATAAAATAAGTAAAAGGTAAATTTTAGCCAGAGGTTAGCACAAATAAAGATGTAATTTTCATAAAAATTCATAAATCTCCTAAAATTTACCCAAGACATTGAGTTAAGAACTCCTGCATCTGATATGTGTGTTATCTCACGTGTTAGAGGATACATCATGCATATTCACTATTTAATCTTTATAAATCTCACTTACAAAACCATAGGAATAGACAGGGTAAGTGCAATTACTCTCTTTGATTTTAGATGGGAAAATAGGCACAGAGGAGTTTAAGGAGTTTGCCCAAGTATGTCATGTCATGTCATGTCATGTCATGTCATGTCAGAGTTGGACTTTATTTTTGTTTTGCATTATTTGATAACTTTTCATGTTGCTGAAAGATATGAATCTTAAAGTATGGGAAATTTAATTAATCTTAAACAGGTTTAATCACAAAAGTTGGTTTATTTTGTTTATGTCATGGGCATCTGCATCTAAGCAAATTTGCTTAGTTACTCTAAAGCAATTTTTCAAATCGGAAGCTAAAATTGACAGAACTATAATCGTTGCTTGTTACTCAGGCATTTTGCTATGGACTATTGCTGAATAATAAGGTATGATGAGCAGAGAAAATCAGCAAACTCAGGCAGTGTTGAGAACCCCGTATTACTATTGTATGTAGAAAAATGTTTTGGAACTTATTCTTCTCAGTTAATTCCCTAAGTACTCAGTGAATGCCTAAGGCCAGGGCACTATTCTAGGTGTTGGAGACCTTTAGATGAAATTACAATCTGAATAAGTCTACTATTGCTGTCATAATGAATTGCCACAAACTCATTGTCTTTATACAAATGTACTCTCCTACAGTTCTATAGGTCAAAGTTTAAAGTCAAAGTGTTGGTAAGGCTTTGCTCTTTTTTGAGGTCTCTAGGGAAGAATCCATTCCCATGTCTTTCCTGTCTTCTAGAAGCTACCTCATACCTTGATTAATGGTCCATTTTCTTCATCTTAAAACAAGTAACAGTATAACACTACAATCTCACTGGTTCTTTGTGGCTAGGAAGGGTTCTCTGCTTTCAAAGTGAATACATTGAGCCATCTCAATGATACAGGATGATCTCCTTACCTCAAGATCCTTAACGTAATCAAACGCTCAGAGTTCTTTTTGCCATATAAAGCAATATATTCACAAGTTTTTGAGATTAAAACATAGTATTAAGGGGAAGCCATTTTTATGCTTATCACAGAGCCCTTCAGGAATTTATGCTCCATTGTAGAAAGTGACTTGATCATATATGATTTAACTAATAGATTATATTTTCACATAAGGTACTAATACCCATATAGATGTATTGAGCTTAAAGAAAGCATTATGAAAAGGATTGATTCGTAACTGGGTCTTGATAGCTGATGAGGATGACTTCAAAAGGAGAGGTGATGAGAATTAAACAAGAAAGAGTTTTTGGGTCCAAATTGTGAAGGGTATGCCAAGGAGATCAAATTTTTCTGAGACACATATAAAAACATGGTCAAAGATGGGTTTTTGCAATATAATTATAAAAGTGGTAAACACTCTAGATTGAAGTGTAGAGCAGGAGATGAGTTCAGATATGATAGAAATGGCCCAGGTAAAAATGATGGGGATTTGAGACAGAAATGGTGAGATTTGAAAGTTTATTGGCTAGGGAAATGTGGAAAAGAAATAAGAAATAAAGGCATACAGGTTTCTAGACTGTGTTACTAGGAGCATGAATATGCTCACATTGGGAACTCAAGAGTAGAAGCCAGTCTTGGAGGACTATGAGAAGGATTTGGGGTAAGTTGAGTTAAAGGTGCCCATTAAATTGTTTTCAAGCATTTACATTTTTACTTTATCCTCATTCTCTCTGTCTGAGTCATAGACACACCAAAAATTGTGTCAACTTGTCCATAAGGAAGGCAGAGTTCTTGCCCTATTTGATATGAGTCAGCCTTGCAAATAGCCACTTGCCCAGTATGAGTAACCATTTCTGTTTAGAGAATAGAGAGGAATGTGTACTATTAAAGTAAGGGTCAATACAATGATTGATATATCATAAATGTCTATGTAACCCTGTTGTACTAAAAAAAAAAAGTAAGGGTCAATATACTAATAATAAATCATCTCCAATCCTTTTTAGAATGAAACAGGGTATAAATATCTATAACAATAATAACTTATACTTCCAGATTACTTTATATTTTGCAAAGCATTTTCTATTCATTCATAATGGTACTCTTGTAGATGAAGCACAACAGGCATTATTTTTACCATTATTTTAGAGAAAAAATCCATAGATTAGGAGAATTTAAGTGACTTTTAAATCTCCAGAGCCAAAACTGAAACCCAGTTCTACTCAATCTAATTTACAAAAAAAGTAGAACTTTTTTGATTGACACATTATATTTATACATATTTATGAGGTACATTGTGACATTTTGATTCATTCATACATTCAGTAATAGATCAACTCAGAGTAATTAGACTATCCATCACCTTAAACTTTCATTTCTTAATGGTGAAAATATTCAAAATCTTCCCTTCTGTTTTGAGATGTGTGATACATCATAGTTAACTATATTGTCCATGTGTATGCCTTCTTTATTCATTTATTTACTATCTTATATATTTATTGGTGCATTGTAATTATGCATAAGTGTTCAAAGTATGTCTTCTTTTAAGAAATATCTATTTATGTCTCTAGACCATTTTAAAAGTTGGTTGCCTATTTTACTATCAAGTTGTTTAGTTCCTTATACATTCTGGATATTAACCCCTTGTTGGATATATAGTTTGTAAGTATGTTCTCCTACTCTCCAGTTTGTCTCCTAGCTCTGTTGATTATTTCTTTTGCTTTGCACAAGCTTTCCAGTTTGATGTAATCATGTTTGTCAGTTTTTTCTATTGTTTCTTGTGCTTTTGTGATCATATTCAAATATCTTTTCTCAGGTAAATGTCTTTCCCATATGCTTTCTTCTAATAGCTTCATAGATACCAGTATGAGATTTAAATTTTTCAACTGTTTTAAAATTACATTTGTAACTGATGAACAATAGGGATGTAATTTTATTCCTCTGCATGTGGATGACCATTTTTTCCAGAACCATTTGTTGAAGACAAATTATTAACAATTTGTTTTGTCAATGGGTTAAAAGGCAGTTAATGAACAGGATAGCTCCAAAAGAACAGTGAGTTCTGGAGGATAGTAGGAATTTGTGATTTTTTTTCAAAATAACTACAAAGAATACAGGAAAGGCTTCAGTACAGGAAGAAGGTATGGTTAGAGCAGTGGTTATTCTGAGCACTGGATAGAAACAAAGATAAGTCTCTATCACCCTGAACTTCAAAAAGATGTATGATTACAATGCATCAGTAAATAACGAAAGAAAATAGTACTAATGATAACTACAATTACTGGGCATGTACAGTCTAGTTAGAGATCGAGGTCTAGAAGATATTTCATTGTGAAAATTGACATGGAAGGTCTTGCTTAGGCCAGAACTTGTTGAAAAGTAAAGGACACAAGTGCAGGAGAATAAGGCCAGAAAGCTAATTAGGATCGAATGGTAAGACTGAGACTATAGTTCGGCCAGAAAATTTCAAACAATACTGAGAACTATGTCTCAGGCAACAAAGTTAGCTATAGAAAAAAAAAGTCAGATACTGTGATAGACATTTTGACATTTGTGCTTAGAACATATTCCCTTGATGTTTTTTTCACTTTACCCCCTAAATTGAATGACATAAGACATATTGATAATTTGTCATTAGAAAAAAATTGATGTAGATCACAAAATATGAAAAAATTAGGAATCCTTGATTCTTTCTGATGACAATTGGATTCAAGCAGTTGTGAATGCAAGCAACTTCTAGTTTAGAGTTACCATGAGAAATTTTATCACATTGTCCTCTGTCCCATGATGCTCTAAGATTTCTTCTGGAGCACTAACCAGCTGAGGACATGTTCTTAAAATCTTCATCTATTGACCTGCATTCTGGGAACAGGCCTCTATTGTTAATGTTCCCAATTTATCTCATTTCCTGACTTACTGTGGAGAAGCTTCCCAGCTCCAATCCTAGAGCCAGAGACTAAGATGAAAAGAAGTTTCTAATCTACCTTTATTTTGTTCTGTCCCCCACTAACACCATATAGAATGTCGTCTTTGCTTCAAATCGTTATCTAGAAACTTAGTACAATGGACATTTCCCCTTCCATGTAAGAGGAAGGCAACCCTACCTCCAAATTACATGTAATATGCCCAAGTGATTTTCTTGCAGGCCTCAGTCACCTTATAACATGCATTCCACGGTATAGACCCCATTAATTTTTCTCTTCTTAGGTCACACAGCCCTCTCAGACTTAATTTGTTCTTTGTGAACAATATAAATTTATGACACAACTGTAATTCAGAACTAATATGTTTAATCTATATGGAGGAGCTCTGAAAAATAGTCTCCTTATAAATAAAATGAATTAAGAATATCATATAAATTATTGAAAAATCTCTGTAGCCATATTGAAGTTCTGCTATCCTTCCTATTTTTACACAAGAGCAGAGTTTTAGACAATATTTATTAGTTTGGTTGTGAGAAAAGGTATTCCTGCAAATGTAAAGAGAGCTGATCATCTTCCTCAATGGTGACTAGGCTTCTAGAAGCCAACCCTCAGAAAGAAGACTCTTGTTTCCATCCTAAGAAAAAAGTGTAATTTATCCTGGGCACAAACGATATGGCCTCTCGGAAATTCAGTGTATTTGAATGAGTTAGAAGCCCAGTAACCTTGAATCAAGAACGTTTTTCTAATGTTTCTTCCAAATTCTTTATGAAGTTCCATGTACTCTGGTCCTAGCTTCTGGAAACATAAGCCATAGTTCTTCATTGATTTAGAGAAACACAGCTCTGGACTACTTGTTAACTGGGATAGATCCTACTTGGACTGTTGCAGACAATGATCTCCTTGTTTTGTGGGCCAATGATGTGTGTTAGTGATTTGGAGGACAAATGAAGAAGGCTACTCATATAGACTCCATAGAAGTCTGCATGGGTTGGGAGTAAAATGAGATTCATTCAAAAAGGACATGTTTCTGGATCAAAGGAAGACCAGCAGTGGAGAAGAGATCTCAGTTTACAGTAAGGTTAAGATTTAAAAAGAAGAAAATGTTGTTTGGAGGGTACTTAGGTGAGAAATTCTGGTGTGAGCTCTGAAGACAAGCATTCAAGTTTTTCATGGATCATGCCATTAAAAATGGGCAAGTATATTAAATAGACACTTAGCAAAAGAAGAAATACAAATGGCCAATAAATGTATGAAAAATGTTCAACACCATTAGTAATCAGAGAGATGCAAATCAAAACTGCCCTGAGATTTCACCTAATGCCAATAAGAGTGGCAATCATTAAAAACACAATCAATAATAAACGCTGGTGAGGTTGTGTAGAAGTAGAAATTCTGATACACTACTGGTGAGACTGCAAATGAGTGCAACCACTTTGCAAAACAGTATGAAGGATCCTCAGAAGAACGGGAATGAACCTACCATATGACCCAGCTATACCACTGTTGGGTATCTACCCTAAAGAATTGAAACTGGACTACAATAGTAGTGCATGCGTATCTATGTTTATAGCTGCATGATTCACAATTGCCAAACTTTGGAGCCAGCCTAGATGTCCATCAATAGATGAATAGATTACAAAACTATGAGACATATACACAATGGAATTCTACTCAGCCATAAACAAGAACAAACTTTGTTATTTGCAGGGAAATGGATGGAACTGGAGAACATTATAAGTGAGATTAGTCAGTAGCAAAAAGTGAAAAGTCGGATGTTTTCCCTCATATGTGGAAGCTAGGGAGGAATTGGGACATAAGAGAGGCTTGAGACAAAGGAGGAGAAATCTTAGTGGAGTGAAGGAGGGGACCTAACTGAGGGAGACAGGAGGAGAGTGGAAGACTTTAAGAGGGACACACCTCAATGGACATGATGCACATATCCAAACATCAAAGTCAATCACTGTGCTGAGCATGGGAATGAGGAAAGGGGAAGGGACTGGGATGGGCTGCTTAAGAGTAGCAATTATTCCCTTGTTTCTGGTAAGAAATCTGAAGTTTGGTGAGAATGTGTCACCTGGACAGGAAGGTGGTTGACCCAGTCTTAGAGGACAAATGGTGTGACTACAATGCCTATATTTTTAAGCACTATGCTGTAGGTGGCCACACTAAGGCGTATAAAGGAGGCATCTCTCTTAACTGGGCTTTTTCCCCTCTCATGCACTTTTAGTAGATAAATTTGAGTCTTCTTTAAGCCATGAAGGAAGAAACTTTTTGGACCTTGAGTGCTTGGCCTTGTAAAACATTGTCCTGAGGACTAAAATAGGGCATACTACTAGGGAGAAGTGAGCCGTAGCACCAACATTTATGAAATTTCATTTATAGAAATAAGATTATACATGGTGGTGTGAGGCACAGACAATCAGCTACCACTTCTGCCTTCAAGCTGCTGCTCTGTCTAGTAGTAGAGAGGAGACAATATGCAACTGACTTGGACACAAGGAGAAGGCAGTTACTGAAGCAAGCAGGCCAGCATTGAGTGTGAGATTCTATGACACAAATTCTAAGAGCATAAAAATGTTGCAGGAGAGGCAGGTCAATGAGGTGGGCAGTTTACATTGGGAAGTGTAATTGATGGGATGTTTTCTTTTGAAGGATGGTTAGAATTTCAGAAGTAGAATAGAAGGGATGAAAGGGAGAGGCCAAACAAGTTATCTAAATAAGCTTAACTAACAAGATAAGAACAGTAGGGTCTGTGAGTAGTGCCCATGATTGTGAATATACATGAATCCATGCATATGAAGTTGTATGCAAGTGTTCATGTGCTGTAGTGAAAGAACAATGCACTATCCAGGTTTAACATGAACATATTTAAAGACAGAGACGAGAGTAACATGAGACTTGTTGAAAGTAGGACTGCAAATAAAGTGTAACTGTTGAAGATTCTCCCATTCTCAAGTTTATCAGAATCCAAATGTGAGGCCTCATTCTATGTCTCATACTGGTAGCCCACCATAATCTTTATGTGGCATATACTATAAACTAAGGATTTATCAGTGGAGAATATTTTTATATTCCTCTAATATAAAGTTTATTTTTGTCATTCGAACTTTATCTTTTTAAAATTATTTTACTGGTTTATTCTAATTATACACTGTACTGAGATTCAAAGTGATACATTCCCTCCTCATCCCAACCAACTCCCCCTCTCTCCTGGCCTGAACATATTAATGAGATCGATAGTGATAACTTCATATAGGAACATAATATTATTTTTTCTATTTCTTTCCTCAAACCTCCTTTGCTCCCTCCTCTCCACCCTCCCCCAACTCCCTTCCACTATTCTATTTGCTTGTCTCCTGATTTTTCTGAAGTCCCTCTTCTTTCCTATTGTCTCTAGCTTCAACAAATGATAGAAAAGCTATGATGCTTGACCTTATCAGACTGGTTGATCTTACTTAGCATAAGGTTCTCTGGTTCCATCCATTTCCCAGAATATTACATAATTTGTTCTTCTTTATGGCTAAATAAAACTCTATTTAATATACATACGCCATATTCTTTATCCAAAAATCTGTTGACAGAAACCTAGGTTGATTCTATAACTTGGCTATTGTGAATTGTGCTGCTATAAACATGGAAAAGCATGTGTTGCTATAGGATTATAACTAAAACTTTTGGATAAATAATGAGGAGTGGTATAGCTGTGTCATATGTTGATCTGATTCCTAGTCTTTTGAGGAACCTCCATACTGATAGAGCAGTTTTACCAATTTACAATCCCACTAACAATATGTAAAATATTTCATATTTCCCAACATCCTTTCCAGCATGCATTATTGTTTGTATTCTTGATATTTGGCATTCTACTTGGAGTTAGGTAGAATCTCAGTGTAGCTACATTTTTAATTTCTATGATTGCTAATGATATGGAACATTTTTCCATATATTTATTGGCTTTTTATTTCTCTTTTTGAGAAGTGTCTATTAAATTCAATTCCCCACTTTTTGACTGGGTTATTTATGGGGCTTCTTGGTGTTAAGTTTTTTGAGTTTTTATATATTCTAAATATTATTCCTCTATCAGAGGAGTAGCTGGCAAAGATTTTCTCCCATTCTGTAGGCTCTTCAGACTTTTGACAGTTTCCTTTGTTGTGCATAAGCTGTTTAATATGATGCCATCCCATTTATTGATTCTTGGTTTTATTTCCTGAGCTTTAGGAGGCTTATTGAAGGTGACTATGCCTGTGCCAATATGTTGAAGAGTTGGTCCTAAGTTTACTGTTAGTAATTGCAAACTTTCTAGTCTAATTTTTGGGTCCTTGATTTATCCTGAGTTGACTTTTGTTTAGGGTGAGAGATAGAGGTCTAGTTTCATTCTTCTACATATGGATATCCAGTATTCCCAAAACCATTTTTTGAAAAATCTGTGTATACTCCAAAGTGTATTTGGGACCTTTGTCAAAAATCAGCTTGAGATAGGCATGAAGATTTGTCTCTGTATACTCTATTCTACTGTTCTGTATGTCTGTATTTATGTCAATGTCATGCTATTTTGGTGCTACAAATCTGTAGTATAATTTTAAATTAGGTATTTTGAAGCCTTCACCTTGGTTCTTATTGGAGAAAAAGAATAAAAACAATGAAGGAAAGATGAGAGACAGATGTTAAAATGTGGAATGTAATTTAGAAAGAATGGGAATCAAGATGAGTGAGAAAGAAGAGGAGTTTGGAAAATCTAATTGGTATTGACACCATATCAAGAACTTGAATTTGATATAAATGTAACACAACATAGCTTGTTGTGGAGGGAGGTGGTAGGAGGCAGCACAAATTCAATAATTTTAAACAGTTCATGCAATTCTTATAAAACAGTTGCTCGGTGTTATTCTTTCTGGAGACACTGAGGTACCCTTTATGGTGGAGGAGTCACTATGATGCTAAGTTCATTGTTTAGCAAGTCAAAATGCTCTTTGCCTGGCCACTTCCATTGGTTCTTCTGGGGAATGGGCAAGTATTATAATCTATTTAAGAGGACATTTTATCCTTAACTTGGAAATGTTGTGAGGGTGCTTATCAGGCTTGCAGTCTGTTCATACTTCACTTTAGTCTGAGAAGAATTGTGCCCCTCACCCTAGCTGTCCCCAAAAGTGTGCTAATGGGAGGTGTGTGGGATTCTTCAGTTTATCCTCCAGTCCTTTCATTTCCTGGGATTCTTAGCTGTTAAATTTCCTTTCTCAGATCCCTTCCATCATTCAAAGTTTCAGTTCTAAGTCTTATGCTCTCAGTTGTAGATATATGCTCACATTGTTGCAAAGAGAGGGAAAAGAAAAAAGAGAACTCTACAGGGGTCCCATGTTTGGTGCTGATTTCAAATTCTAAATCAAGAGCCTCTTCCATATCTAGCTAGTTGTGTGTTCCAAATATCTCTGCCTGTGGAAAGATACGCTTATACACTGTAGATATTTTAGGAGTAGCCCAATCCAGTTCAGTTCATCAGATCCTATTTTTTGCTTAGACCACACGCAGGTTGGTTGTTCTCTATTTTTCTTAAGGTCCAGGGAAATTTTATTTTGGCTTTTTGGGGGGAAGTTTCCCCTCCTTACTGTGCCACAGCGAACCAGAAGCCTGGAACCTGATTCTGCCAATCAGCCAACTCTGCTGCCAGTTTTTCTTTTATTCAGACCCTTACCTTCTAGAAATTATATATTTTGTTTTCACATGACTGTTAGTTCTAAGTTTGCCACCAGTTTTTCCCAGTTTTGTCTTCTTACCTCTGTATGCAGCTGTACAAATAACCCAATAAAAATGGGCAAGTGAACTAAATAGACACTTCACAAAAGAATAAATACAAATGGCCAATAAACATATAAGGAAATATTCAACATCATTAGCAATCAGAGAGATGCAAATCAAAACTACCCTGAGATTTCACTTAACCCCAGTTAGAATGGCAATCATTAAAAATACAAACAACAACAAATGCTGGCAAGGGTATGGAGAAATGGGAACTCTAATACATTGTTGGTGAGATTGCAGATTAGTGCAACCACTTTGGAAAACAGTATGGAGGATCCTCAGATAAATGGGAATGAACCTATCGTATGATCCAGAAATACCACTTCTGGGTATCTACCTAAAAGAATGGAAACCAAACTACCGACTATTGCATGCATATCTATGTTTGTAGCTGCACAGTTCACAATTGCTAAACTATGGAACCAGCCAAGATATCCATCAACAAATGACTGTATTACAAAACTATGGGATATGTACACAATGGAATTTTACTCAGCCATAAAAAAGAACAAAATCATGTCATTTTCAGGGAAATGGAGGGACCTGGAAAGTATTGTTAAGTGAGATTATTATGTCACAAAAAGTAAAAAAATTATATGTTCTCCCTAATATGCAGAAGCTAGGGAGAAAGTGGGACATAGGAAGGACTCTAGACAAAGAAAGAGAAACCTTGGATGAGCAAAGAAGGCTATCTAAATGAAAATGATGGGAAGTGGGGGAGAAGGAAACTCCATAAGGCACATGATGCCCATTCACAAACATATCAAAGTCAATCATTAAACCATACATAAGAAGGAAGAAGGGGGGAGGGAATGGGGTGGGAATTGGGAAAGGGTTAAATGAATGCTGTGTGCACACATGCCTCTACTAGCTGTACCTACAAAGGTGTATGAATACAATGCACCAATAAAAAAGACCAACAGCCCCTGCTGGGTAGGACAGGACTCTGCAGAGACCTCTCAAGAAAAAAAAAAAGAAATGCTTCTTTAATTCACTTTTGGGGAGCTACTAAAAGTGATGTGTGTTCTTCTGATCCACCATTTTTTCTCAGTTGATAAGGTAAGACCTAGTATCTGGACCCCTGAGTTTTAGTAGGTAATTTTGGAAGACTAAAATCCAATTGATTGACTCTCTAATGGTGAAATCCATAGCCCAGCAGCACATGTTGAGGAAAGTTTTTAGAGGTTGGTGTTCCTAGTGTACTTCAAATCATACCACTTGTTTACTCTGCTTTCAGAATTAACCTACTTTTATACTAAATCATTTTCTACTACTTCAATTACTGTGAAACTCTTAAAATGAAGATATGATTATTATGTGAATTTAAACTTATCTCTGCTATGGTTTAAATATGATTTAACCCCTCCTTAACTCATGTTCCAAGTTAATCCCCATTGTGAAGTATTAAGAGGGTAAAAATTAAATCCAACTATGGCATTTAGGTTTGGAACCATGGGTGGTGATTAGGATTAGATAAGATCATCAGGGTGGAGCTCCCATAATTGAATGTGGTAGCGTTATAAGAAGGGGGGGCAGAGGACAAACACACATGAGCTCCCTGTCTGTCACTTTTACCCCAGGATTCTGCCAGCAAGAAAGGCATTACTAGATGCAGCCTTTTGATCTTGGAACAGAACAGTGGGCCAAAATAAACCTCTTTTCTTTATAATTTACCCAATCTGTGGTATTGTGCTATTAGTAACAGGAATAAAGCTAAGGTACCTGAGGCAATGAGGATGCTGAGATGATTCCCTCATTCATAGCCTACTCTACCTATGTAGATACACAGGCTATGCCATAAGGAAGCGAGGGCCAATCAGTCCCCATTTCTGTACTCGGACATAGCTGTTTGACTCAAATGATTCAGCCAAGATAGAGACACTTACTAAAGAGTTGCTAGGTTAGCAAAGAGTCAAGAAAAATATAATTTATTGAATAACTGTTGTGGGCCAAATTACTAAGTACATCTCAAACCTTGGGTCAGAAATATTCTTTTTTTTTTTTTTTTTTTTTTTTTTTTGCGGTACTGGGGATTGAACTCAGGGGCATTCTACCTCCGAGCTATACCCCCAGCCCTATTTTTTATTCTTTATTTTGAAACCGAGTCTCACTAAGTTGAGGAGTGCCTCACTAGGTAGCTGAGGCTGGCCTCGAACCCAGATCCTCTGGTCTCGGCCTCCCTAATGCTGGGATTACAAGTGTGCGCCACCACGCCCCCCAGCTTCAGAAATATTCTTGATGAGTCTTCTAATGTATTACTCACTTGTGTCCTGGGGAAAAAATCTACCTCTTTCCTTAATTTTTAATGTATTACCTCTTTTCTTAATTTTTAATGTATTACTGAAGGCATTAGTGATTTGTGAAATTATTAATTGGGTCATGATCAGAAGTTAAAAAAGAAAAGGATTAGGGAAGAAAGAAAAAGGAAGAAAAGAAAATATTAGAGGGTATTATGTGTAGTAAAGAATGATATTCTTTCATGAAACAATTGTATTAATTTTATGTGTGTGTATCCACAAAGATTGAAAAGCATTGATTGAATAAACGGTCACCAGGAGAAACCAGATGAATAGGCTTTTCAAGCAAGAACTTGTGTTTTTGTTCTTACAGCCATTCCTCATGTTATTATTTCTAGTACTTTCATCACTGTATTTCTTCCTCTTTTAACACCCTTCAAATTACCATTGAACATCTTAAATTATGACACCCATATTTGTATTCAATGTAAAGTTATCATCATCCTTACTTCGAGCATTATTCTTAAACAAATGCATCCTAACATTGACAAAATTATATTTCTGGGAAACCATATCATTCCTGTTCTTTCATCCTGAACTAAATTTCCTGTGTTTTAGTGATATGTATATGTCCAACTCTTGGTCATTCACATCTGTCCTATAATCCAGTAGTTTTTTTCTGTACCCAAGTATAGGAGTGATTGCATTTTTTCTCTGTCAATCTCTATGTTGTGAGTGTAGTTCTATAATCTGAATTTGTTAAGTATTTGGGGGCAAAGGCCCTGCCTTTAATTTGATTAATTTTCTCTTTCCAGTCTTAACACCCTATATGAATAAGAGTAATTCTGAATGTTATGTGTCTGTCTCTAGGTTCTGTCAGATGCCCCATTTCCAAAGAGAGTCTTTCCTCTTGCCTCTTCCACCAGCTCCCTCCTAGGAATCCTAGACATTGAAGTAGATGATCAATATGCTAGTGTTTTTTTCAGGATCCTATTTATTTAATGTTGACCACCAGAACATCTTCAAAGAGTTCCTCCTGTCTATTTTACATTCACTCCTGCTTTCCATCCTATAATTCTGGAGGAACCTCCGTTTTCTTCACAGATTCAGAACTCTTGGATTACTATGAGCCCTGCTTCTCTCCATAGTGGTAAGTTGGTTTGGGGAAGACTGCCCTGTCACTGGAAAAGACTCTCTAGTAGTTGAACTTAAGACCAAATCTGATAATGGCATAGAATATTGGACTAAAGCATAGATCCTATCAATTAGTGCTTCAGTGCTCATATCCCAAAGGGCTTTCTGATTTTCTTGATCATGACCAGAGGGGTGTCCAGGGAGAAAAATATATGGGTCATTTATTTTGCCATTTCCTCAGTGGGTAGTTATATCTTTGGCAGAGGTATTATGAAACATCTGGATGGGGAAAATGGCTCTGTAGCCAGCTTCTGGCCCCTCAATTGTCTATCTTCTGATGAATAGTCCTCAAGAATGAGGGCAATCTGCCCCCACTACCTGGATGAATCCTCTTGAAAGGTAAGATAAAGCTTATAGAATTAGTTTTCATTGAATATTTTTCTCCTATGTTTCAAAGTTAACCCTGAATTCATGCTCTGTTAAGCAAAACCAGTTTATTATGCAACATGCCTTCATACTGAATCAGAGTGGCTTAAAGAGAACACAGCTGTCTTTGATCCAATTAAACACAATGCTATGGTATATCTTTAGGATGGCATGGAGTTTCTACAGAATACACAATCACATAACCATACTGAGACCCACGTAATTTTAACGTATTTATATTTAGACACAAATGCTAAGGGAATTCCCAGAGTGAGTCAAGGGACTAGAGCAGAATCCTAGAGGAAGAGTTGGAGGCAATTATATTTATAAAAATAATTACTGGGTGATACCTAGTTCTCAAGAACTGTCCTAAGCACTTTACATACTTAATGTAATTTAACCTTCACAGTAGTCCTATCATAAATGGTATTATTCCCATTTTACAAACCCAACACCTAAGATTCCCAGAATTGAAGTAATTTATCAAAGTTGCATGAGTAGTGGGGAGTTGAGTTGCAATTTGAATTTCTTTCTGATCAGATACAAAGCCTTTGCTCTTTGTATTACACAATACTGCCTCCCAGGGGAGGGGCAGGGTTTGGCTACAAAAATAAGGCATATTAAAAAGAGAGGAAAGCTTGTAGAGGTGCTTCAAGGTGTGAAGGTAAACGTTGAGGAGAGTTTTTCAGTATTTCAGGGTTGTAAGTGTCATTCAAAGTCCCTCTTATCCTGTCTAAAGTGGAATACAGGAGTTAAGAAAAGTGAATAAGCATCACTTGTTGGAAAATCTTGATGCCCTTTCAATTATTAGAAACTGGCCATGGCTTAGAAAGGAGGTTAAATGGTCATCAAGAGTCTGGAGTAAGGAGGATCCAGTGGGTCTGATTTCAAAGACTGTTATGTCTGATGTGGGCTGGGATGCATTTGCTCCTTATTCTCAAATCTCCTCCATTCTCACTATGAAAATCCTTTCTTTAGTCTCCTACTCCCTTTACAGTACACAGGCTCTCAGTCTCCATTTCACATTCTCCTTCCTCTTCCAAAAATGTTTAAATAAAGTGAAGACACATAAGGTTTTTGTCTGTTCTAATCTTCATTCACCATCCTCCTTCTGACTCTCACAGAGACTGTCTCATTATTCTCAGATACAAACTTAATGGCAATGAAGAATAATCAGTCTTTTACTCATATATTTGAAGGCAGAAATATGTGTCTTATCTTTTCCACAGTAAACTTTCAACTCTTCTACATAGGCCATAGCTTAAGTTGTGGTTCAAATTCCTCTGGACAATATGACAAATTCTTTCATAAATTTAGAGCCCAGAAATAATTGCAGGACTCCAGGGAATACAGCATTGACTTATCTGTAGCAGACAAAAATCCCATTTTTACAAATTGCTTGGGAAAAATGCCACACACTTTCAGTTACCTGCACTACTATTTAAGAGCTCATCTTATTAGAAAGTTTTGCTTTTATTTGGTTTACAGCAATCATCTTACCTTTTTGATCTTTCCTTATTTGCATTAAGATGAATGAAAAATTCTTACCTCCTTCCTTCAGAGATTTTTCTTCTTCTATCTCCTGTAGTTGAACTATGTCCAGAAGACACAATTCTGTGTTTTGTTTTTGGTTTTGGTACTGGGGACTGAACACAAAGGTGCTCTACTAATAATCTATACATCCACACCTTTTATTTTTAAATTTGCAATTAGGTCTTTTTAAGTTGCCCAGGCTGGCCTCAAACTTGTGATACTACTGACTCAGCTCCCTGAGTAGCTAGGATTTTTGGAGTGTAGCACCTTACTGCTTATTTTTTACAATGCACTAATTAAAAATTAATAAATAAGCAAGAAACAGCTATCTTTTTTGTTTTGTTTTGGGAGCTGGGCATTGAACCCAGAGACATTCTACCTCTGAACTACATCTCCAGTCTTGATTTTTTTATTTTGAAACAGGGTCTCACTAAATTGTTGAGAGCCTCACTAATTTGCTGAGGTTTGCCTCAAACCTGTGATCCTCCTGTCTTAGGCTCCCAAGTACTAAAATTACAAGCATGTGCCATCTCACTTGGCAGATACTGTTTTTAATCTTTCCAACTAG
This sequence comes from Graphiurus murinus, assembly GCA_004027655.1. Lineage (NCBI taxonomy): Eukaryota > Metazoa > Chordata > Mammalia > Rodentia > Gliridae > Graphiurus > Graphiurus murinus. The sequence continues at coordinate 41,078 of PVLC010007694.1, read as the reverse complement.
TCTTCCTTGTTTCTCAGTGGAGCCTTGGTTTAGGATAGTTTGCACCACCTATATGGAGACAGCCTGGATTAACAGACAGAGGCAAGACCCTAGAAATGAGCTTTGATGCCAATGGGAGGAGCTATACAGAAGAAGATTCCCTACTTCTGGCAGCTGGAATGTGGACTTATGTGTTTGAATTTAGCAAGGCCTTTCCTACCCTCATTTTCATGCCACCTCATAAATTTCCCAAAGAAGAATAGCAATAAACTAGAATGCCAAGAGAGTGATTCAGAGACAGCCCCAGGGGAGCTGGGAGTGGTTCCACGAGAGACCTGATGGGAGAATTATGAGAAAGCAAAGAGGAAAGCAAACCATTAACTGAGTGGTGGTAATAGAGGTGGTCGAAGTGATGGTGGACATTGGAACAAAGTAGGAAAAGGGATGGAAGATAGGAAAGTAAACAGGGTCCTCTTGAAAATTATGTTAAATTAGACTGTGCTCAAGCCTCTCAGAATTCTGAGTTCAGTCTTCCTTGCCACAAAGAAATATAATTTTAATTTTGCTCTTTGACAGACTACATGAGTCCTCAGTCTTTTCCCCAGTGAGACATCCTCTGGAAAATGGTCCCCCAATATCTTCCCTCCAGCTCCTCTCTCAGCTCATCATTCTACCAAAATCTCACCAACAGCCTAAACTTACTTATACTTTGGAGATGACAACAACACTCTGCTCTCTTTTGTACCTGCTGTGTGCCCAAACCACTTGGCCTGCAGTTGTTCCACTGACCCTGGGGAGTTTCTTCAGGTCAGCTTAAACAGATGGTGAAGCATGGGAAAAAGAAGCATGGGGAAAAGAGCCAAGGCTGCAAAGAATAGAAGGAAAAAGAAGAGACAGATGCAATTAGAGTAGATGAACAAAAAGAGTGGGAATGATAAAAGAAGAAGAAAAAGTAGAGAAAAAAGAGAGAAGGAAAGCAAAATAAAATGGGATTGAATTGAGTGTTTTTGACAGTGCTAAGGTACAGTAGAACAGCATGTCCCTGGCAAAGCTGAAACTTTGGGCTCTGGCCAAATGGTTCCATCCTAGTGACCTTTAGATAGCTAACCATGTCTGCTCTGCACAGACCAAATGGGTAAATAAATAAATAAAATTTAAAGACAAAAAGGAAAAAAGAAAAAGAAAGAAAAAAGGGACATGAGGAAAAACAGCCCAGTAACGGGGAGTTGATCAAAGGCCCCCTGTCCCTCACCATGGCCTGCGGGTAGCTTGCTGTTCCAACCTGAAACCCCCCTTGCTCACCCCTGCTTCCTTGGAGGAAGGGAGGGCAGGAATGACGATGAGTGTTGATAACTCCAGAACCTTCCCCCTCCCTGTCACCAGCAAGGCTTGATGAAACAGAAGAAGGAAATTGGCAGACCCAATGAAGATATGGCATCAGGAAAAAGAGGTGGACTCTAGATTGTAGCCAAGAATGGCTTGACCACAGAATAGCCCAGGTTGCTCAAACAATAGGGGACTTTAGCATGGCAGGAATAAAAACCATGGTTACTGACTATTCTCCCTACCTCTTTTTGAGATTCCCTGGTGAGTGCTTACTTTTGCCACACATCTTTCCTTACGGTCTGTTGTCATTTATAACCCCACACTTCTCTGCCTTTCTTTTCAAGGTTTCTTCTCACCTCCACTTTACTGGATGGCTATTGTTCTCTCTGAACCCTTTTTCCTCAGAGCAGATGCAGGATCCTCCATTACCCCACAAAGTATAGGCAGCACCAGACTGTGCTGACTTACAAAAGTTCTAGAAAGGAATTGCAATGTAGGGAAGGAAGATGTTTAAACTGCTCCATTTTCCCAAGCCATATTCAGATTATCAGATGGTATTTCTCTCTGACCCATTCACTCCTCAACAGAAACCAGTACCCCAAATCCACCCCCTAATCACAAAATAGAAGCTATTTCTGAAGCCCCATAAATAAAGGAATAAATTTTATTTCTTTTTGTGTTCATTCCATGTTAAGATTTTATTTTACTTTTTATTTGTAAAGAGGAGAGAGGAGAAAGGAGAGAGAAGAGAGGAGAGAGAGAGAGAGAAGTTTCATGACCCTATATTTAGGTCTTAGTCATTTTAGTGGTCTTATGTTTATGGGCAATGTTCCTCACACATCTTTCTCAGCTTTACCCCTGCTATTTAACTGCTATAAGATTATGGTTTTAAATTTTCATAATTGAGGGGCCCATTTAGGTATTTTTCCTGAAAACAAGATCCCAGCCCTGACATATCATTTTAGGCATCTCTTTCCAGTAACTACAAAATCAGGAGAGAAGTGAAATTAGTTTTATTTATTTTTTCCATAAGGATTTACATTAACCCAGGTTAATTTGTAAAACAAGGTACTGGAGTATTCCCTCACCTCTTATAGTAACTATAACATATAAGAAGTGGTCGGCCTGCTACAAATGTCAGAAGCTCTCTTTATCCCTTAGCATTTCAAAGCAATTCACAAATGCCTTTTCCTACTATACATCCATCACAAACTAACCCTTCTTTCTCATTGGTTATATATTCCAGAATGCTTAAATGTTAAGGAATAGGGGACAGAGTGGGGCATAACATTTTGATGTCCTTCACAAAATAAATCAATTGTTGATACTTGTTTACTGGGAGGTGGCACAGTAGATACAAGTCACAAAGATCTGAGCCTCACTATAAACTATGCCATTTGTTGGCTGTGTGAAACTTTGTTGCACCTCTTTTTCTTCATCCATAAAATGAAAATAACATAACCTAGTGGTTTGTTGTGAGTATCAAATTCCTACTGTAGACCTAGAGTAACAACTAACACATGTGCAGAACTTAATCAACACTAGCCGTGTTTCTTCTCTGGTAAAGTCTTTCTACTAAGCTTACAAATGAGAAATCAACTTTAGCTATTGATACCACCATAGAATTAACACCACAAACAAGGCATCTTCCTTCCTAATTATCTTTCTTAGTAATACAGTTTAGATTCTAACAAGGGTAAAATTAAACCTATCATGATGCTTTTATCTTCTTGGGGGCCAAATTTTCAACTGCTTGATGACCATCATTTCCACTTAGATTTACCCTTAAAGCAATCTAATTCAACTCTATAGCCACAAAGACTCCATACTATTGAGTTGTTATTGCTGTTACATGCAATTGTCACATTGTCCCATTCATATTACTTCATGAGAGCTTCAGATTCCTTCTCAAGTTTTCATACTGCAGATTTCTTTCCTTGTCTTTATATCCTTGTTCCTAGAAGTCCTGACTATCCTTTTTGTTAACTATCCTGTACACTGTGGCCAGAATTATCTTCACAAACATTCTTTTAAGGCACAATTTCCCATTGAGTAATGTTTTAAATGACTTCACAACTAACAGAATAAAGTCTGTGACTTGCTTTGAAATTCTAAGGGATAAAGAGATCTTCTGACATGTAGCATTCAATGACTGCCATGATCTTGGCCCATTCACCCTTTCCACAGACAAATAGTCTGTTGTCATAAGAGAAAGTATAAGGAGGTAGGGAAAGCCAGAAGAAGAGTACCTAACTCAGGTGCTTGCTGAAGGAAACATGCAATCTGAAGATTGAATAAATATAACCAAGGCAAATGTGGAAATGTAGGAAGGAAAACTTTTTAACATTTTTATTGTTACATTGCAATTATCCATGATAGTGAGATTCCTAATGGCACATTTACATATGCACATAATATTATTTGGTCTGTTTCTTTCACTGTGTCTTCCTTCCTCCATAGTAAAATTCCCTTCCACTACTCTACTGATCTATATTCTCATTTTTATAAGGTTCCTTTTCTGATAGAAAACATTTTGAAGTAGAAGGAAGAGTGTCCATGCATTCATTTAGCCCATATTTATTGAGTTATATACTCTATAGTAGGTACTATGTTGACACTAGATTTGTCATAAAAATAAAACAGATGAAATATCTTCTCTCATAGAACAAATATTCTATGCAAAGAATACACATACATACACAAATATGTATTTCAGGTAGTATGAAGAAAAGTAAGCAGGACGAGAAGATAAAGAGTAGAGGATAAAGAGTGATGCAGTGGAGTTTATTACAGATAAAATTGTGATGATATTTAGACAGAGTTGTGAAGGAAATGGAATAATTTTTGCACATATGTGGAGTAAAATCAATTCAGACAGCCGTGACAGCAAGTAAAAAGACCCTGAAGTGAGAGTGTATTATTTGGCATGTTGAAGAAACAGCAAGGAAACCAGTGGTTGGAGAAGTAAAAATTTAGGGCCTTTTAGGCCACTATAAGTAATTTTGAGGGGAGGGAGGGAGGGAGGGAGGGAGGGAGAGAGAGAGAGAGAGAGAGAGAGAGAGAGAGAGAGAGAGAGAGAGAGAAGAAATGCAAATGAATATGAATTGAGGTCAGAATTTCAAGTAGTTAAATTTTACTGAAGCATACACTTTGTATGCGGGTAGTAGCAAGAGATGAGACTGAGAACACATTGCCTAATAGGAAGATAGGTATCACACAGTTAACAATAACTGACCAGCAACTCATGTTAAAGAATTTTCACTTTATTGTGTCATATGCATGATGAGCAGCACTGAAGGCTTTTAAGTCAGAAAGTGTCATGATGCAGTTTGCACTTTAGAAAGCTCACTCTGGCAATAGTGAGGACAATAGATTAAAATGCGTTTAAGACCAAATGGTGAGGGTGACAATGAGGGGGCGTATTTGAGATACATAGGAGATAGAATAGACATGACTTGGTGCTCTTTTTTATGAGAGGAGTAACTGACAGGGAATAGGCAGTGATAACTTCTACATTTTAGGAAAAAACAACGCACTATATTACTGCTTAACATTCTATAGGTATCAATTTTGTCTTTCCAAAGCCATTGGCCAAAACCTATGAATTCCAGTATGTATTATAATTCTCTCTAGTCCATAAAAGGAATTTATTATCTTAGTGAAAGAACAGAAAGGGGTGAGAACAAATTTGTTTGTGGACTCTAATAGATCTCGAGTACTGTCCTAAAAGCAATATATGCATTGTGATATTTTGTTCTTTACAACCACCATTTGGAAAGTATATTCCTATTTATCAATGGGGAGAGCAAAGTTCATACACTCGACTTGCTCAAAGTCAAATAAATAATAAATGGAAGAGATAAAACATACTATATATGAAAATGTAAAAGTCCAGTATAGTGGCTTTGTAAATTGTCTTCTAGTTTTAGAGCTTTTACCTTTTAAACTCGAAGGAGTAGCAGTGCTAGAAGCCATCTGTAATCTTTGTGAAGCAATAAACTGAACTGTGTTCTCATAGCTGATAGTGAATTAGATTATGAGATTCATGGAATACATTTTGCATTCTTATCTCCAGTAGGGTTTTCTTTTTGCCATAAAGTCCGATATAAAAATACATTGTGTATATTTTAATGTAGCTTCTATAAACTTTAACATTTATTTTTAAATGCTGCTTACCTTTTTATCATACCAATTACCTAGGGTTAGAGTTAATACATTAACGAGGTAGACCTACTACATGCAGGCTTCTATAGAGAACACAAATGCACAGAAAAGAGTCCTTCTGCCTAACACCCACCCAGACAGCAAGCGCTCTAATGCAAGAGCTGTAGGAGAGACAGTAGAGGGGAGTGGTGAAATGCCTGGATTCCAGAGCTAGACCACCTCTCTATGATTGAATTCTGGCTGTGATACTAATCCTTGATATGAAGAGAAGGCACTGCAGTGTCAGGTACTTAGAAAAGATGAGGGCCAGATCACAGCCTCTCCTGAAGACTAGCCAAAAGACACTGGAATTTATTCAGAAGTCCAGACTCAATGTTGCAACCCACTGATGTGTCAAAAGTAATCTGTTACCCATAAGAACTAAAGTACCAATGTTTGCAAATGATTTACCTAAAAAGAAAATCAAGTACACTCAGGGAAGTGGGATGGAATTAAACTAAGAAGTTTCTGAACATCAAAAGGAAATTATCAAGAGTCGAAAGAGTAAGCTTACAGAATGGGAGAAGATCTTTCCCAGCTATCCCTCTGATAGAGGATTAATATCTAGAGTATATAAAGAACTTAAAAGACTTTACACTAGAAAAACAAATAACTCAATCAAGAAATGGGCAACTGAATTGAATAGACACTTCACAAAAGAAGAGATACAAATGGCTAATAGACACATGAAGAATTGCTCAACATCATTAGTAATTAGGGAGATCCAACTCAAAACTACACTGAGATTCCATCTAACCCCAATCAGGATGGCAATCATCAAGAAGTCAAAAAACAATAAATGTTGGCGAGGATGTGGGGAAATAGGAACTCTTCTACACTGTTGGTGGGATTGTAAACTAGTTCAGTCGCCATGGAGATCAGTGTGGAGACTCCTTAGAAAACTGGGAATGTATCCACCATACATATGATCTGGCTATATCACTCCTGGGTATCTTTCCAAAGAGGTTGAAACCAGAGAACTACAGTAAAATATGCATACACGTGTTCATAGCAGCAAAATTCACAATAACCAAATTATAGAACCAACCCAGGTGTCTATCAACAGATGAATGGATCACAAAACTATGGGAAATATATACAATGGAATTCTACTAAACAAGAGAGAAGAATAAAACAATGTCATTTGCAAGAAAATGGAAGGACCTAGAGAACATTATATTAAGTGAGATTATCCAACCACAGAAAGTGAAGGGACATATGTTTTCTTTAATATGTGCAAGCTAGGTAGTAACCAGGATACCAGAGGGACTCCAGATAACTGAGGAGAAAACTCAGTGGAGCCAGGGAGGTGGTCCAAAAGAAAGGGAAGGGTAAGACTGAGGTTTATTTTTGGAAATACTAACATCGACTGTGTGTACATATGTGAAGACACCAATGTCAATTTTAGTACTCTGTATGGGAGGGGGAAAGATGATGAGGTGGGGGGGGGAACTACCAAGTGCTGTATGCATGTATGTCAAAGTCAACCTGATTTACATTATGTGAGATGATAATGCACCAATAAAGGCACATTTAAAAAAAGGTAAAAGGAAAAAATAATACCATGTTTACTAATTTTTTGATGTGCTTTCTTGAGTAGCAGTAGTTATGTGGAATTGAAAACTACTTATGGAGAGTTATATAAACCTCTCACTTTTATACTTTACTTAGTTATATATGATTAATTCTAGAATGGGCGATCATGATTCTAAGGACTTGGAAGTCATAAGGTTAATAAACTGTAACTTTGAAGTTATATATACATATATAATATATATATATATTTCTTTTCCACATTATATTTATGTACATTTCTTATGAAAAAGCAGGCAATAAAAAACTGGGCATGGTGGTGCACACCTGTAATCCCAGTACTTAAAGAGATTGCAGGTTCAAAGCCAGCCTCAGCAATTTAGCAAGGCCCTTAGCGACTTTGCAAGACCCTATTTTAAAATAAAATAGGACTTAGAGGTATAACTCAGATGTAGAGTGCACCTTGGTTCAATACCCTGTATCAAAAAGCAACACACAAAACAAAACCAAAAATATCACAAAAAAGCATAGTGCCAATTATATAGCAAGTGATCATTGAATATATGCATTGTGCATTATTATAAATATAAAGGCAATTTTATGAATTTCAGGCTCAGTTGAATTGGAGAACAGTATTTTGAAACCACAATACCTTGTTAGGGCTAGTGTCCAGTCATGGTTGACTTGATCAATGGTTTCAGACAAATTAAAGGTACATTTCAGTTCAAATCCTGAGAAAGTTGTCCAGAGCTGGATGATTACCTCCATAAATTTTATTCATCATTAAAAAATAAAATGATTTCTGGAAATGATTTTAAAACACTTAAAGTTATCAGGTAAAATCTTTTGGCACCATACAACATAGTCAAGTTAATTTAAATGTTTGATTTCATCACTCACAGTCTTGCAAAATGCTTCTATGAATAATACATCAAAAACATTGTAGTGGATGTGCTTCATTTCCCTGCAGAATTTGCTATGGGATATGCCAAAATCTGAATATGTCCCTCAGAGTGTATTTCACATGTGAATATTATCAATTATGTGTATCTTTTCACTAGGGGGATGAGGACTGCTCTTATGATCAACAGGAGACCGTTGGTGGTTTGTGAACAATATGAAGAATGATTAGTAGGTTTAGAGTGATTACTGTAGCAAATGTAAGTTTGTAAGGCAGATTAGTGTAGGAAGAGAATCAGGGGTTAGGGAGACAAATTAGAAGATTAACTGCTATAAAAGTCCAAGTCTAATCACTTAATGTATGAAGACAATAAAGAGATTTGTAAAATCTTGTGGAGATATTAAGTTGAACCATATGAAATGACAGATATCCAACCCTTTCTGTTATATAGAAATGGAAATGGCGCAGAGTTTGACTTAACATAAGTCAGAACTATTGTGAAGAATGAGGGAAAAGAAGAAGTTAAAGATGATGGGCATTGCAAATCTTTGGCAACTGAAAAGATATAACTGATTATAAGACAATAATAGTTATCATTACTAAACATATTAAACTTTTATTATGTGTCAGTCATCATTTAAATGCTTTATATGTATTAAACTGTTTAATCTTTAGAACATTTCACAGAGGAGGAAACTAAGGTATAAAGACATTAAGTAATTTCACCAAGGTCATGTGCTACTAAATTGCAAAGCTTGGATTTAAACTAAGGTAGTCTGGCTCTGGGGAAACTGTCTCCTGTCTCTGTATAGAGACTCCTGTGGTGATTGTCATGCATGAAAAAGTAGAGAGAATGAGTCAATTTGGATTCTTCAGCCTCCTTTTAATTCTGTAATATTTTTGTTTACTTTTATGTGGTATATTGTAATTATACATTTCACTGAGGTGCAGAGTGGTAGGAACATACATGCAAGCACACAACTCTTGGAGCACTTACCTCTGGGTCTCACGCCCTCACTCTCTCTCCCCATACATGTGCATGTCTTTGAGTTTGGAATTGGTAATTTTATATATGTATCAAGCATTATTTCTTTTCTTTTTTTACATTTTCTAATTTTAATCAGAGTCTACAAGGAAACAATATATGATGAGTACCTTTTCCTCTATACATTTTATCATAAAAATTTTCAAACATACAGAAAAGAAGACAGAACTATTGAGTGAACACTCAAGTCCTTATCACATAGTTTCTATAGAAAAAATAGCTATACTTTATTTATTGTAGATATATTTGTCTATCTACCCCTCTGTCATCTTAATTCTTATGCACATGGATCTAAGTTAGTGACATAAAAACACTTCTTCTGAAACACCTGTGGTTGTCCATTTTGGGTCTCTATTTTGACACTGTTTTTTATTTATCTATGTTTTGTGTGTGCATGCACACAGCCATGTGTATGTTTTATTTATGTATGTTTATTATAATTGGTGCATTGTAATCATACATCTTTGTTAGGTACAAGCTGATAAAGGCATATATGCACACATTTCTCATTTAACCCCTTCCCCAATTCCCACCCCACTCCCTCGCCCTCACTCCTTCTCAAGTTCAGTTTAGTGATTGACCTTGATATATTTGTGAAAGTACATCATGCGCATTAGGGTGTCCCCCCACCCGTCCATCTCCTTCGGTTAAGTCAACGTCTTTGCTTAGCGAGGATTTCTCCTTTTTCATCTGGAGACCCTTTTATGCCCCATCTTCTCCCTAGCATCCACATATTAGGGAGAACATATGCTTTTTTACTCTTTGTGACTGACTAATCTCACTTAACATAATGTTTTCCAGTTGCATCCTTTTCCCTGCAAATAACATGATTTTGTTCTTCTTTATGGCTGAGTAAAATTCAACTGTTACATTCTTTATGTCTCTTTCTTTCCATCTCCCTCTCCTAATTCCCCATCATCAGTCCATTGATCTTCTATCTGTTGTTCCACTTGTTTCCTAATTTCTATCTAGTTTCCACATATAAGAGGAAGCATACAAGTATTCATTATTTGAGATGGGCTAATCTCATTTAGCATATTATTTTCAAGTTCCATACATTTTTATGCAAATAACACAATTTAGTTTGTCTTTATGACTGAGTAAAATTTCATTGTGTGTATATACCACAGTTTTGTGGTCTCTTCATCTGTTGATTGACATGTAGGCTGGTTCCATAATTTTGTAATCTTTAATTGTAAAATTAATTAATGCTTATAGAAACCAATGTAGAAATTTAGAAAGAAAAAAAGTGAAACTACCCCCAAGTCCACTTTTTAGAGGTAATTTAGTGTGTATCATTCCAGATGTTTCTTGTGTCTATAAAATTTGTTTTCATATAAATATACCCACATTTTTTATAAAAATGAAATCATATGCACATATTTTTCACTTAATGTACCTTGGGCATCCTTCCATATTATTACATAGACCTACTTCTATCATATCAGTGCTAGTATTTTATTTCATAGTATGATTATGACAAAACTTTTAGATCAATGCTCTTTTAGTAGGCACTTAAATTTCCATAGCTATTTCCTATGATAAGCAAAACCATCTTCATCTATCTACCTGTCTATCCACCAATACTATATTTTCTATAGAACGGAGTTTGAGAAGTTGAATTTCTGAGTAATAGTATGAACATATTTAAAATATGTATAGATATTGCCAAATTATCCTATCTGAAATCTCTGCCAATTAACATCCTCACTAGCAATATATAACAGAGTGTATTTTCCTACAATCTATTCTTTAACTCAAAATGAATCCAGAAAATCGCAACCAAGGAGAAGGCTAGAATCTAGGTCCCAAGAGGAACAATTAAGCAATTGGATTGTGAGACTGTTGAACATGAAGAAGTGAAAATTCAAGATGAGACCCTGTTTCAAAATAAAGAATAAAAAATAGGACTTGGGATGTAGGTTGGAGGTAGAATGCCCCTGAGTTCCATCCCCAGTACAAAAAAAAAAAGACATTTTTTTTTCAAATCTTTCAAAAGCAAAAGAAACAAATTAGAATGTCCAAGGTCAGAAACTTTAGGAAAGCACACATCTGTTTATTTGGCACAAGACAGTACTTTCTAACAGATTTATGCTGAGAAGAGTGGGTTTTCTGTTATTGGAGGTGTATAAGAAGCTGGTGGATGGCCACCTGACAGGAATATGAAACCTTTAAGTGGAATTAGATTAGAGAAACTTGCCTACCCTTGTTCAGCCCTGAGAGTATTACAAACTACAACTGTTGAAGTTAAAGTTGAATTCTGGTTCCCTTCTCAGGCAGAATTCCACCACTTCACTGTGGATTAGTAGACAATTTCTAAGTGGGGCCAGTACATGTCAAACCTATCGTAAGAAAATAGAGCACACACAGAGATCTATTCTGTTTATCTGGATCAACATGCATGCCTTCAACACTGCACAAATCCATCACCAGTTTATCCTACATGTTTTTCTAGGAATGAGCCCTGGGATAATTTATAAACAGAAGAGATCATCTTTAAGTAAGCCAAAAATTCATTATCTGTGCAGAATAGGAGAGGGATAACTAAACCACTATAAGTCCAGCTGTGCCATTTGCTGGTTCTATGACCTTGGAGAGGTCCTTTAAGTATTCTTAGCCTCACTCTTCGATCTATATAGAGAAAGGATTGGACTTCATAGTTTCTGTTTCTGTCCAACTCTGATGTCCTATGAAAGAAACTATGTGTCTTACAGTTGAGTGTTCCTCCTTTATCTTTCTGTGACATGCTGTTCCAGTCATGATCATTCAATTTATTGCTTTGTGGTGAAATTTGATGTTTATTCTGTCTACCATTAGGCTGTGGATTTCATGGTCAGGCACATACTCTGGAACTTAGTAGGCATTCAAGTTAGTGTTTATTGAAATAAACTTGAATTCTTTCTGACACCATGTCTGAAAGTCTTAATCTCTAGAGAAACTTGAAAATTGATATTGCAGAACCCACGGGAATTTTTTTCTTAAGCCCCATTCCTTTATCCCTGAGCCTCTCAGATATGAATAAGGGTAAGGGACAAGGAGCATTAATGGGATCAGGCCATAGCTCTGACAAAGAAATGACTCCTTACATTCTCTGCCATGATATTTACTGCTTCTTTTCCTGGTTTCTCAGAGCAATTTGAGCCCTGGATTTCTTTTTCCTTTCTCAAATTCTTGTGGATTCAATTGGAATCTGATTTCTAAGATTGACATTCAGTGTATCTCTCTCTGGTTTCCCCTGCAAACTATATTCTGGTCAATCAATCATGTCTTCTGTGGAGGCTTATCTTTTCTATACCCTTTTTCTTGCTGAAGCAATGAGAAATCTCTCTCCATTGTCTTTTCTGGCTCAGTCTTTACCCAGTCTAGTATCAAGATTCCTGTTAGGAGGCATAAGCTAAGACTTGCCCTTGTCCCATCATCTTTTGAGATTCCAGATGTAAAGCAAATGGTGACAGCAACACAGTTTCCTGTACTTTGGGATCTGGCTGGAGAAAATGGCCAGCTGGGGGAGATTTCATTTATATTTAGACTTGTTCCAACCACAAAATTAGCCTAAGAATAAATAGAGATGGGGGGAGATTATAAAGCACAATTTGGTGAGAGAAACATTTCAAGTTTGTTTGCTTTCTACTCTTGGATCCAGGCCCATCTTACCTAAATAGCAACCCTCTCCCACATAGCCCTGAATAATGCACAGTGGGAGGGGGATCAAAAAGACATCATAATAAATAAAGTTTAGGCTCCTCCTTTCCACCACCACAAAGTGGGGGATCAGGAATTAAATTCAGACTAAGGCAGAACCAAAACCAAGAGGCTGGGGTCAGTCAGCCATAGCATTCTCCTGCCTGTATGATTACTCTATCTGAGAGTAGGAGGAACTCGAAAATCTGTCTTCTTTAGGTAGGACACACTTATCTACTCCCTCATCTTTAAACTTCTAAATTGTCAACCCTAAAAGAGCTCTCAAAGGTCATCTAGACTATTTATGTGGGCTAGTTGTTTGGGTATGCAGTGAAGTCTTTCCTTCATAAGAAATTCTATGTGGAATCAAAGACCTACAAGAGAAAAAGCAGAAGTTCTTTGAAAGAGTGGCCACATAGGCCCAGATCCCGACTTTCCTATCTCCATTTGCTTACTCAATTGATTTGTGAAGTAGTTCCTTAGGGCCCCAAAGATTACATTTTGAAAAATATAAATCTAGTCTAATTCTCTCATGTTAGAGATGATAAAACAGGCCAAAGTTCACTCTAAAATTTAGTTCATTTTCAGATCTATAACCCAGATTTCCTGATTACTAATCTGTGGGCTCTTTTTGACACCACACTGCATCTTCTTATAAACTTATCCTTAATTCTTATGATAATAGGCTAGTATATTTTTTCTCATTAAAGCAAGAATAAAAACTGAGGTATCCCTAGTTAATTGGTTTTGCAGGAATGACTGATGTGATACATTTTGTGGTTCATACAAGGTAATGGAACAATTCAGGTCTCAAAAATTATCAAAAGAGAGGTTCCATGGGACCTACATGATGGCAATAAGTATTTCTAAGACTGATGCATGTTTTGATTAGAGAAGTTTGAAAAATATCGGGTGCAGTACTGGGACATAGCTCAATTGTCAAGCACACGTTCAGCATGCATGAGGCCCTGGGTCCAATCCCAAGAACCCCCTGAACATAAAACTGTAAAAAATTGGGAGCAATAAAGTTTAAAAGTGTTCTGTACTTCAAGACTTCCAAAAGCCCTTTATAATATATTGTGCATTATAAATCTCTCCAAGTATTATATTGAACATTTGTTCAAATAATTTCTCTATAAAATAACCCTTTTGTAGATGACTTCCTGTAACCAAGCTTCTACATATCACACTTTGAGAAATACTGGTCTAGTATAATCTTTCCATTTGACAGAAAATTGAGATGCAGAGAAGAGAAAGAATTTTGCCTAAGATTCCATGTTGACTCAGTGGCAAAGCCAGAACTCCAGACCTCAGGAATCTGTGGCACACTGCTGTTTGAACCATACCACATTTCCTTAGTAGCATCCCTTAATAGAAGCCTATTATTAATTTATTTTCTATTACTACCTAAACCTTTTTGAATTTTATTTCAATTTCTACTCTATGCTACCTCTGAGGGTAACAATTGTGTAAAATTACCATTTGTTGTGTAAAATAACATTTTCTTTTATGTGCCTTAAAAACAATCTCTTTCAAGCTTTAAGGAAAGATGATTCAAATTCTCTTGTTATAGATTTTTTGAACAAAACTGTTTTCTTCCTCTTTATGTCTTTTGTAGTAATGGTCTTTGATTTTCACTTCCCCTTAGTTTTTGTCTTTTCAGCATGAAAACACATGGAACTGGAAGTTGGAAGACTGGTTCAGTCAAAGCTCTGCTAATAAGTAGTGTGTGAAGGAAGCAAGATGCAGGGGTAAAAGTTCCCTTACTCTGCATGGATTAAAAATGATACCTTCATACATGAGTATAATTTAATTGTTTCTTTCATCAGTTCTTTCTCTTTTTTCTTTCCTTTTACTTTAAGAAAAGTCAAGCAACATTTCACAGTGCTACGGGCATAATCCATCTTGAGAGGGGTCTTATTTTCAGGCGCTAAATAGCTTTGGAGATTAGAAAACTTGGAGTAATCACAAGTAAAGGTTCCTGTGGACACCTTGCAGCATGGGAGATGACCATGCAAGACAGTTGTAGATGTGGGAGATGGACATAAGCCTACCAAGTTGTTTGAGAGTTAAGGAGTGTAGGCTGAGACACAGCATGGAGGACACAGCAGTCACAGTCACGTGTGATGTTTTGAGGGAATCAGGTCTGAGAGCAATGAGACTGAGGGTGGCAAATTAATTGATTCCTATGTCTCCCCCTCTGGTGCAAAACTTACAGATATGACTGTTTCCCTTTCCTATCCTGAGGCATTCTGGGTACTTGTCTGGCTTGGATTTACTATACCCTTGGATAATTAAACTATAGTTGAAGGGCTAAATATATGCACTCCTGGAAAGGGCCACATAATGCTGAAGCTTGTCCATTGAGAAGGGCTCGCTACAGCCCAGATATTGGCCATAACCCTGGTCATGCAGAATGAGGGCCTCTGGAGAGAATATACACAACCCAGGAAAGAAATGTCTCCAGTACAAACAAGTCAGCTAGAAGTAGTTTTGGACTCATTTAGTTTTTTATGTGTTATTCTTTTCCTACATCCATTCTATATTTTATTACTTTTCTGTATTTTCATTACTTTTCTCTTTTCAATTATTTAAAAAAACTATGCTTTAATAGGATTCTTCTCACTTCTCTCTCATTTTCACCATTTCCATAAATTTATTTTTTTAGTTTATTATATATATTTAACATTGTGGTTGCTTTTATACCTTTATTGGCACATTGCAATTATAATCATAGTGAAGTTCAAAGTCATTCAAACAAACATGCACATAGGCCTTGGTGTGTTTCTCTTCAGGTTCCACTACACTAACCCCCCCTCCCTGTACATAATAATGAGATTGATAGTGAATCCTTCATCCATACGCATGTAATAATTTAAATTGTTTCTTTCATCAGTTTTTTCTTTTTTCCTTCCCACTTCCCTTCCCCATCCCCTTTTACTGTGTAACTCATCACTCTCCTGAATTGTTTTTGTTTTTAATTGATTATTACTATATTTATATATTGGTTTGTTTTGATATTGTAGATGTTACTGTTGTTTGTATTCTTCCCTCTGAGTGGAGCTTAGGATGAAGCCTGGCACCTCAGGCACATTGAGTGAGTGTGTTGCCACTCAGCTACACTGAAAGCTCAGTTGAGAAAAATTGCACCATGCTCCAGTCATATCCTATTCCCACTCAAACCTTGGTGGATATTTCAACTTAGAGAGCATAGAAGATACAAGTCCCTAGCCAGTGACCTACACCCTTGTAGGCTTGTCTTGGGGGGCTTGCAGTCCCACTTTTAGATCCTGCTCCCATAGAAACAAGAGGCATAAAAATACACAACTGTTGTGGACATCATACCGATAAGGAATGTCAGCAAATTATTTTCTGTATTCTTGCACACAGCAAAGGATTTGAAAGTCTAGAAGAGCAATGAGAGGAGGTCTACAACATAAACTCCACTGTCTACAATATACCTACCTGAATTATCTGAGAAACGCACTCTTGTTAGACCCACTGAGGAAACAAGTCTTCCAGGCCCTGATGCAGCACATACTGCATTCAAACACACCAATAACAGCAGGAGAAACCATGGGAAACTACACTACTAAGTTCATTTGAAATCTAATTCAACACTATACAACAAATTAATAATACAGGGAATGTAGTTAAAGGAGTACTATTCTCTAAAAATGCCCTCACACAGAAGATTTGTGATGTGTACATCACAACAGATGTATGAATTTTTTAAATTTTATTTTTAATGGGTACATTGTAATCATATATCTTTGTTAGTTACAAGATGATAAAGACATACATGCACACGTTTCTCATTTAACCCTTCCCCAATTCCTGCCCCACTCCCTCACCTCCCTCCTTCTCAAGTTCAGTTTAGTGATTGACTTTGATATGTTTGTGAAAGTACATCATGTGCATTAGGGTGTCCCCCTCCCCCCATCAGTCCTGTTAAGTTAACTTCTTTGCTCACCTAAGGTTTCTCCTTCTTCATCTAGAGCCCCTCTTATGTCCCATTTTCTCACTAGCTTTCAAATATTAGGGAGAGCATACAATTTTTTACTTTTTGTGACTGACTAGTCTCACTTAACATAATGTTTTCCAGTTCCATCTATTTCCCTGCAAATAATATGATTTTCTTCTTCTCTATGGCTGAGTAAAATTCCATTGCATACAAACCCATAGTTTTGTAATCCATTCATCTGTTCATGGACATCTTGGCTGGTTCCATAGTTTGGCAATTGCAAATTGTGCAGCTATAAACAAAGATACACATGCATCTGTCTGATAGTTTGGTTACTATTCTTTTGGGTAGATACCCAGAAGTGGCATTGCTGGAACATACGGTGGTTCATTCCCATTCATCAGAGGATCCTCCATACTGTTTTCCAAAGTGGTAGCACTAATTTGCAACCCCACTAACAATGTATTAGGGTTGCCACTTCTCCACACCCTCGCCAGTATTTGTTGTTGTTTGTGTTCTTGATGATTGTCATTCTGATTGGGGTGAGGTACTTTTGATTTGCATCTCTCTGATTTCTAATGATGTTGAACATTTCCTCATACATTTATTGGCCATTTGTATTTCTTCTTTTGTGAAGTGTCTATTTAGATCCTTTGCCAATTTTTTTATTGCAATACTTGTTTTCTTAGCTGTGAGTTTTTTGAGTCCTCTGTATATTCTAGATATTAGTCCTCCCTCAGAAGAGTAGCTGGCAAAATTTTTTTGCACTCTGTGGGATCTATGTTGAGGTTTTTGATAGTTTCTTTTGCTGCACAGAAGTTCTTCAGTTTAATGCAATCCCATGCACTGATCTTCCTGTGAGTTGCTTGTGCTTTTGGGATCTTGTTGAGAAAGTTTTTACCTTTGTCTATGTGTTGAAGTATTGGCCCTATGCCCTCTTCAAGTAGTTGCAAGGTCTCTGGCCTCACTTCCAGGTCCTTGATCCATCTTGAGTTGACTCTTGTGCAGGGTGAGAAAGTGGGGTTTATTTCCATTTTCCTGCCTATGGTTATCCGGGGTTGCCAACACCATTTGTTGAAAAGGCTATCTTTTTTCCAGTGTATGTTTTTGGTTCTTTTGTCAAAAATCAATTGATGATAAGCATGTGGGTTTGTTTCTGAATCTTCTATTCTGCTCCATTGGTCTATGTGTTTGTTCTTGTGCCAATACCATGCTGTTTTTATTACTGTGGCTTTGTAGTAGAGGTTGAAGTCAGGTATTGTGATGCCTCCTGCATGGTTCTTGTTACTAAGAACTACTTTGGCTATCCTGGGCTATTTGTTGTTCCAAATGAATTTAAGGACTGATTTTTCTATGTCTGTGAAGAGTGACCTTGGTAATTTCATGGGTATTGCATTAAATCTGTAGATCACTTCTGGGAGGATGGCCATTTTGATGATATTTATTCTGCCTATCCAAGAGCATGGAAGATCTTTCCATTTTATAAGGACTTAATCTATTTCTTTTTTCAGCTTTTTATAGTTTTCTTTATAGAGGTCTTTTACCTCTTTGGTTAGGTTTATCTATACATATTTTAAGTTTCGAGGTGCTATTGTGAGTGGAATTGTTTTCTGGATTTCTTTTTCAGTGGATTTATAGTTGGCATACAGGGAAGCTTCTGATTTTTTAAGATTGATTTTGTATCTAGACACTTTGCTGAATTTGTTGATCTGTTCTATAAGTTTTTTGGCTGACTTTTTTTGGGTCTTCTAGGTATAATATCATGTCATCTGCAAAGAGGGTTAGTTTTAGTTCTTCCTTTCCCTATTTTTACCCCTTTGATTTCCTTCTCTTGCCTTATTGCTCTGGTTAGAGTCTTGAGTACTATACTGAACAGAAGAGGTGATAATCGACATCCTTGTTTTGCTCCGGTTTTAGTGGGAACTCTGGCAGTTTTTCTCCATTTAATATGATGTTTTCTGTGGGCCTATTGTACATTGCCCCTATGATGTCCAGGTATGTTCCTTCTATTCTGATTCTCTGCAGTGCTTTTAGCATGAATGGGTGTTGGATCTTGTCAAATGCTTTTTCAGCATCAATTGAGATGATCATGTGACTTTGTCATTGATTCTGTTTATGTGGTGAATTACATGTATTGTTTTTCATATGTTGAACCAGGCTTGCAATTCTGGTATGAACCCGATTTGATTATGGTGTATAATTTTCTTGATGTGGTATTGAATGCGCATTGCTAGTATTTTGTTTAGCAGTTTTACATCTAAGTTCATCAACAATATAGGCCTATAGTGTTCTTTTCTTGAGCTGTCTTTATTTGTCTTTGGTATTAATGTGATGTTGGCTTCATAAAATGTGTTTGGGAGACTCTGGTTTCTTTTTATTGTGTGGAATAGATAGAGTAGTATTGGGATTAGCTCTTCAATAAAGGCTTTATAAAGTTCACTTCGAAAATCATCTGGCCCTGGGCTTTTGTTTGATGGTAAACTTTATTGCTGTTTATATCTCTTTGATTGATATTGGTCAGTTTAGGTTTTCTATATATTCTAGGCTCAATTTAGGAATGTTGTATGTATCTAGAAATTTGTCAATTTCTATTAGATTTTCCATTTTGTTAGAGTGTAGTATTTCAAACTAGTTTATGATGGTCCTCTGGATTTCCACACTGTTGGTGGTAATACCACATTTTCCATCTCTTATTTTGGTAATTTGG
The DNA here is from genome assembly GCA_004027655.1 of Graphiurus murinus. Taxonomy (NCBI): domain Eukaryota; kingdom Metazoa; phylum Chordata; class Mammalia; order Rodentia; family Gliridae; genus Graphiurus; species Graphiurus murinus. The sequence continues at coordinate 21,739 of PVLC010007694.1, read as the reverse complement.
GTTGATTCTCTCTTTTTTGGTTAGGTTTGCTAATGTTTTAATCTATCTTGTTTATTTTTTCATGAAACCAGCTATTGGTTATGCTGATTTTCTGTATTGATTTTTATTCTCTACATCATTAACTTTTGCTCTGATTTTAATAAGTTCCTGTCTTATACTGGCTTTGGGATGAGACTGTTCTTGTCTTTCAAGGGCTTTTAGCTGTGTCATTAGTTTATTTATTTGGTGATTTTTTTGTTATTCTTATGTGGGCACTCAGTGCTATAAATTTTCCTCTTAGTACTGTCTTCAAGGTGTTCCAGTGTTTTATACATTGTGTATCTGTTTTTGTTGGTTTCTAGGAATTTTTTAATTTCTCTCAATTTTTCTATGACCGATTCCTCATTCAGCAGTATGGTGTTCAGTCTCTATGTGTTTCCATGGTTACTCTGGGTCTTCTTAGAGTTGAAAATAGAAATCAACTCTAACAGGTTAACTCCAAAGTCAGAGGAAGACAGGGAATTTTTAAAATCAGAGCAGAAATTAATGAAGTAGAGAATTAAAAAAATACAGAAAATCAACAAAACCAAAAGCTGGATTCTTGAAAAAATAAGCAAGGTAGATAAAGCATTAGCCAACCTAACCAAAAAAAAAAAAAAAAAAAAAAAAAAAAAAAAAAAAAAAAAAAAAAAAAAAAAAAAAAAAAAAAAAAAAAAAAAAAAAAAAAAAAAAAAAAAAAAAAAAAAAAAAAAAAAAAAAAAAAAAAAAAAAAAAAAAAAAAAAAAAAAAAAAAAAAAAAAAAAAAAAAAAAAAAAAAAAAAAAAAAAAAAAAAAAAAAA
>PVLC010007694.1:0-20821 GCA_004027655.1 Graphiurus murinus | reverse complement strand
GAGAATCAACCCAAATTACCCAAAATAGAGAGGATCATCAGAAACTGTTTTAAAAGACTATACTCCAACAAAAAAGGAAAATCTAGAAGAAACTGACAAATTTCTAGACACATATAACCGTCCTAAATTGAGTCAAGAAGATATAGAAAACATAAACTGGCCAATAGCAATAAAAGAGATAGAAACAGCAATAAAGAGCTTACCATCAAACAAAAGCCCAGGACCAGATGGTTTTCCAAGTGAATTTTATAAAATATTTATGAAGAGCTAATCCCAATACTCCTCAAACTATTCCATGAAATAGAAAGAAATGGGACCCTCCCAAACACATTCTATGAAGCCAACATCACTTTAATACCAAAGCTAAATACAGACAGCTCAAGAAAATAAAACTATAGTTCTATATCATTGATGAACTTAGATGCAAAACTGCTAAACAAAATACTAGCAATGTGCATTCGAAACAACATCAAGAAAATTATACACCATGACCAAGTCGGGTTCATCCCAGGAATGGATGGCTGGTTCAGCATACAAAAAAAAATCCATGTAATTCACCACATAAGCAGAATCAAAGACAAAAGTCACATGAACATCTCAATTGATACTGAAAAAGCATTTGACAAGATCCAACACCCATTCATGCTAAAAGCACTTCTGAATTGGATTAGAAGGAACGTACCTCAATATCATAAAGGCAATATACAATAGGCCCACAGCCAACATCATATTAAATGGAGAAAGACTGCAAGAGTTCCCACTAAAAACAGGAACAAGACAAGGATGTCGATTATCACCTCTTCTGTTCAATATAGTACTTGAGACTCTAGCCAGAGCAATAAGGCAAGAGAAGGAAATCAAAGGGATAAAAATAGGGAAAGAAGAACTAAAACTATACCTTTTTGCCAATGACATGATACTATACTTAGAAGACCCAACAAAGTCAACCAAAAAACTAACAGAAATGATCAACAAATTCATCAAATTGTCTGGATACAAAATCAATCTTAAAAAATCAGAAGCTTTTCTGCATGCCAACCATAAATACACTGAAAAAGAAATCCAGAAAACAATTCCACTCACAATAGCACCCAAAAAAATAAAATACTTAGGGATAAACCTAACCAAATTGGTAAAAGATCTCTATAAGGAAAACTATAAAAAGTTGAAAAAAGAAATTGATGAAGACCTTAGAAGATGGAAAGATCTTCCATGTTCTGGAATAGGCAGAATAAATATCATCAAAATGGCCATCCTCCCAAAAGTGATCTACAGATTCAATGCAATATCCATGAAATTACCAAGGTCACTCCTCACAGACATAGAAAAATCAGTCCTTAAATTCATTTGGAACAACAAATAGCCCAGGATAGCCAAAGTAGTTCTTAGTAACAAGAACCATGCAGGAGGCATCACAATACCTGACTTCAACATCTACTACAAAGCCACAATAAAAAAAACAGCATGGTATTGGCACAAAAATAGCACATAGACCAATGGAGCAGAATAGAAGACTCAGAAACAGACCCACGTGCTTACAGTCAATTCATTTTTGACAAAGGAGCCAAAAATATACACTGGAGAAAAGATAGCGTCTTTAACAAATGGTGTTGGCAAAACTGGTTAACCATATGCAGGAAAATGGAAACAAACCCCACTTTCTCACCTTGCACAAGAGTCAATTCAACGTAGATCAAAGACGTGGGAGTTAGGCCAGAGACCTTGCAGCTACTTGAAGAGAGCATAGAAACAACACTTTAACGCATAAGCACAGGTAAAAACTTTCTTAACAAGACCACAAAAGCACAAGCAACTGAAAGGAAGATCAATACATGGGATTTCATTAAACTGAAGAGCTTCTGTGCAGCAAATGAAACTATCAAGAACCTCAACAGAGCTCACAGATTGGGAGAAAATTTTTGCCAGCTACTCTTCTGATAGAGGTCTAATATCTATGATATACAGTGAATCCAGAAAATCACAGCTAAGAAAACAAATAACCCAATCAAAAAATGGGTAAAGGAACTAAATAGACACTTTACAAAAGAAGAAATACAAATGGCCAATAAATATATGAGGAAATGTTCAACATCATTAGAAATCAGAGAGATGAAAATCAAAACTACCTTGAGATTTCACCTAACTCTAATCAGAATGCCAATCATAAAAATCACGAACAACAACAAATGCTGGCGAGGGTGCAGAGAAGTGGGAACCCTAATACATTGTTGGTGGGATTGCAATTTAGTGCAACCACTTTGGAAAACAGTATGGAGGATCCTTAGATGAATGGGAATGAACCTACCATATGATCCAGCAATACAACTTCTGAGTATCTACCCAAAAGAATGGAAACCAAACTATCAGACCAATGCATGTGTATCTATGTAGCTGCACAGTTCACAATTGCCAAACTATGGAAACAGTCAAGATGTCCATTGACAGTTGAATGGATTACAAAACTATGGGATATGTACACAATGGAATTTTACTCAGCCATAAAGAAGAACAAAATCATGTTATTTGCAGGGAAATGCATGCAACTGGAAAACGTTATGTTAAGTGAGATTAGTCAGTCACAAAATGTAAAGAAGCATATGTTCTCACTAATATGTGGATGCTAGGGAGAAGATGGGGCATAAGAGGGTCTCCAGATGAAAAAGGAGAAACCTTCGATCCCTCAATAAGCACAGAAGTTGACTGAACTGAAGGGGACGGATGGGGGGAGATAGGGGAGAGACACCCAAATGCACATGATGTACTTTCGCAAATATATCAAAGTCAATCACTAAACTGAACTTGAGAAGGAGGGAGGGCAAGGTATTGGGGTGGGAATAGGGGAAGGGGTTAAATGAGAAATGTGTGCATATATGCATTTATCAGCTTGTAGCTAACAAAGATGTATGATTGCAATGCACCAATTATAAAAATTTAAAAAAAATTAAGAATAAAAAATAGGGCTAGGGGAGTAGCTCAGAAGTATACTATCCCTGGGTTCAATCCCCAGTACTGGAAACACACACACACACACACACACACACACACACACACACACACACACACACACACAGGAGTCAGTTTTAAGTATTTTTTAGTAGCTACATAGTGGACTAGTTTATTATGAAAATAATACCAATGGCAGCATATTTTACACAAATTTTATGAAAATATTTGCATTCATAGATCTACTTTTTTGGAAGTTGGTAAGAAAGGAGAGGAAAGTTTTTTGTTTTTAAAGTCTGTATATGATGGTAGGGTACTCTTCTTTGCAAAAGATTGTCATGCAGTATTCTCTTTAATATAAAATTATAAATATAAGATCATTAGTAAAATAGGTATTATCAAATTAAAAGAAGACTATTAGAAATGAGAAGAAATAGTAAATAAAAAGAAATAATAAATGATTAAATATTGAAGAAATCATAACAAAGCACAAGTCTATAATCTTCACTGTATATTAATCCAGCCACTTATTATTAGTAGTATATTCTAAAACTTTTAGGTGAGTACTTGAAAAACAGGATGTTTTCATACACCCTGAACGTATTACTAATTCCTTACTGTTTTAAAAGGAGAAAGCATAGAAATTGAATGGAGGGATCCAAAGGAGACCACTTGACTACATAATCAATTTAGTAACACCAGTGGAGAGACAGCCTGCTATTATGGGTCTCTGAATGCTATATAGTGGAAAATAAAAAGCAATACAAATAAAACATTATTGCCAAACATGATTGACCTGCATATAATCATAAAGAAACAATCAGAAAAATAATCAGAATATTTTACATTCTACAAAAAAACTAGTTGATCGGAACTTCTCAAAATATGTTCCAGCCGGGCGTGGGAGGCTGAGACCGGAGGATCCGGGTTCGCGGCCAGCCTCAGCTACCCAGTGAGGCACTCCTCAACTTAGTAAGACTAGGTTTCAAAATAAAGAATAAAAAATAGGGCTGGGGGTATAGCTCGGAGGTAGAACGCCCCTGAGTTCAATCCCCAGTACCGCAAAAAAAAAAAAAAAATGTTCCTTAAAAATGATTGGGGGAGGGCTCAACGAGTGCTGTGTGTATGTATGCCTCTATTCCTCTGATCTTCATCACGATGTACGATTACAATGCAGCAATAAAAATAGTTGGGGCAGCAGGGGTGAAGCAACCCTGGATTCAATCCCCAATATGATTAAAAATATACAAATTTATGTTTTTCATTGTGATATTTCCATATATGCATATATTGTATATTGTGCTTTAACATTCACTCTCCTTACTACCCTACTACACTATTCTTTCTTTTCCTCTCCTCCCTGCCCCTTCCCTCCAGTACATGTCTCCTTCCCTAATTGTCCCATGGTCCCTCTTCTACTATTTTTTTTCTTTTGCGGTACTGGGGATTGAACTCAGGGGCATTCTACCTCTGAGCTACACCCCCAGCCCTATTTTTTATTCTTTATTTTGAAACAGGGTCTCACTAAGTTGCGGAGGGCCTCACTAGGTAGCTGAGGCTGGCCGCAAACCCAGATCCTCCGGTCTCAGCTCTCAGCCTCCCAAATGCTGGGATTACAAGCGTGCACTGCCACATCTGGTGCCCTCTTCTACTTTCAGGTATTTTTTTTTTCAGATTTCCAAATATGAGAGAAAATATTTGATAGTTGTCTTTATGTATATAATTTATTTTGCTTAACATGATGCCCTCCAGTTCCATCTATTTTCCTGTAAATGACATAATTTCATTATTGTTTATGGCTGCATAATAACCCATTTTGTATATATGCCAAATTTTCTGTATCCATTCTTCTATTGATGGGCATCTAGGCTGATTTCATATCTTGTCTAACGCAAATGGTGTTGTAATAAACACGGGTATGCAGAAATATCTTTTATACACTGACTTTATTTCCTTGAGATAAATGCCCACTGGTGGACTAGCTGGATCTTATAGTAGCTCTATTTTTATGTAGTACTAGGGATAAAACCCAGGGTCACTCTACCACCATAATTTACATCCTCTGCACTTTTTACTTTTTATTTTGAAACAAGGTTTTTCTAAATTGCTGAGGCAGGACATGAGCATGTGATCTTTCTGTTTTAGCCATCCAATACTGGGATTACAGGCATACACCTCTTATCTATATTTGGTTCTTTATGGAAACTCCATACTGTTTCCCATAGTCACTGTAAAAGTGTATACATCTACCTATAGCATACAAGGGTTCTTTTTCATCTAAATCTGTGTTAACATTTGTTTGTGTTCATTTCTTTGTTTTCTTGTTTGATAATAGCCATTATGATTGATGTGAGATGGAATCTCAATGTACTCTTGATTTGGACCTCTCTAATGCCCCCAAATACTGAGCATATTATAAACATTAGTTATTTGTATATATTTTTTTAATGAGTGTGGTACCAGGGATTGAACTGAAGAGTGGTCTAGCTATGATTTATAACCTTAGCCCTATTTTATTGTTTTAGTTTTTGGTACTGAGGATTGAACCCAGAGGCATTCTACCTCTAAGTTATACCCCCAACCCAATTTTATTTCTTATTTGGAAACAGGGTCTCACTAAGTTGTGGAAGGCTTCAATAAGTTGTTGAGACTGGCTTCCAACCTGTGATCCTCCTGTCTCAGCCTCCCAAGTACTGGAATTACAAGCATTCACCATCAAACCAAGCAGCCTTATTTTATTTATTATTTTGAAATTGGGTCTTGCTAAATTGCCAAGGCTGGCCTCAAACCTGGAATCCTCCTGTCTCAGCCTCCCAAGTACTAGGATAATAGACAGACACTAGATATGTCCAGCTGTATGTCTTCTTTTAAGAAGTGTTTTTCAGATTCTTTACCTATTTTATTGGATTATTGTTCTTTTGATAATTAGTTTTATGAGAACCTTACATATTCTGGATATTAGTCTTATGTCAGACAAATTGCTACAAAAGATATTCTTCCACTCTGTAGGTTGTATTTACACTCTGTATTTTTTATTTCTTGTGCAGAAGCTTTTTAATCTGATGTAATTTTATTTATTCAGGAAGTAGGTTCTTGTACATGTATCTTAAAATGCTTTCCTATGTTTTCTTCTAGTAGTTTCAACTATTCAGGTCTCACAATAAGGTCTTTGATCTATTTCAAGTTGACTTTTTACAAGATGAGGAATGTGGATCTAGTTTCAATCTTCTACATATGAATATCCTATTTAAGCAGTGTTATTTATTGATGAGGTTGTCTTTTCTCCAATGTGTGTTTTTGATACCTTGACAAGAATCAGATGGCTATAGTTACATGGGTTTATTTCTGTGTTTTTATTCTATTCCATTGGTCTGCATGCCTGTTTTTTATGCCAATACCACCTGTTTTTAATGATGGCTCAGTAGTATGTTTTGGAATCAGGTATTGTGATGGCCTCCATTGTTGCTTTTTCTTTTTTTATTTTTTCCCCTCAGGATTGCTTTGAATCTTCAGGATCATTTTTGTTTCCAAATGTTTTATAGAGCTCATAGCCAATAGTTTACCTTGATTCTCAGAAGAGACCCACTTTGGACTTTTGAGTGATCCTGGAACTGTCATGACTATAGGAACTCTTAGAGGTATACTAAATGCACTTTGTATTATGAGGTGACGATGAGGTCTATCTAGGGAACCAGGGGCAGAGTGTAATGTTTTGGATTTAGAATGTCTAACTATCCTTCACAGAATCAAGGTAGTAATGTTGGAAGCAGGGCTTCATTGCTAAGGAGGGGTCACTAGGTATGTGGTTTGGGGAACTATTTATCCTTCCTTCTCCTCCTGTTCACTCTCTGCTTCTGGACTCTGTGGTGTAATCTGAGAGTAGAGCCTTGCACTCTCCCTCTCTCCACTTCCTGCAGACATGTCCTGAGCTCTGTAGAACCCAATCTCACATTGGCTGAATCCAAAATCTACAAGAAAACTGTGCACAAATAAATATTGTTTCTTCTAAGTTGAGTTGTCAATCATTTGGATTACAGCAGTAAGAATGTTGACCAAGGCAGAACACATATCTATAAACATTCCTCTTAATACTACTTTCTCTGTGTTCCACAGAATCTAGTATGTTTTGTTTCTATATTCCTTTGATTTTAGGGATGTTTTAATTTCCCTTCTTTCTTTATTCAATGACCCACTGTTCATTTAAACATGCATTGCTCAATCTTCATTCATTTTTATAATTGTCTGTAATTTCTCTTGCTATTGATTTCTAGTTTTGCTGTATCATAGTTTGTTTAAATGCAAGAAATGTTTTCATTTTTTATTTGGTAAATTTATCTTTATTACTTTATATATGATCTATTTTGTAGAGAGTTCAATGAGCTACTGAACAATATGCATTATGCATCTGTGGGATGGAATAATCTGTATATATTTGTTAAGTCCATTTGGTCTTTAGTATAATTGAACTCTTATTTCTTTGTTGATTTTAATGTTATTATAATGTATTTTTGGTGAGAATATGGTAGTAAAGTAACTTATTGTTATTATCTTAGGGCCTAGATTTTTTTATGCCCAATGTTTTGGTTTTGTTTTGTTTTTTAATAAAATTGGGTGCTTCAACATTGGGATCATATATATGTTTATATCCCATTCACAGCTTGTTCTTCTTATGAAAATGCAATGACCTTGTGTCTTCTGAATGATTTTGGCTTCAAGTCTACTTTTTTTGGAAAAAAAAGAAACCTGTAACTATTAATCCTTTCTTTCAACTTTCATTTGCTTGGAATATCATTTTCCATCCTTTCAATTTTAGTCTTCTTATGCCTTGGGAGGTGAAGTAAGTTTCTTGAAGGCAGGGGATTGTTGGTTCTTCTTTTTAGTCTAATCAGCCAATCTGTATCTTTTAATTGGTAAATTAATACCATTTACATCCAAGGTTATTATTGAAAGGTATGTACCTGTAATTTTTTTGTTTTTATTCCAGTTGTCTTGAATTATCTATATTGTTTTTCCTCCTTATTCATCTTAGAGGTTTGGTGACTTACTGAATTAATATGTGATTCCTTCCAATTATCATTTATAAACATTTCTAGTGAGATTTATTTCTGTTCATACTTTCAGGATTATATTTATCTTCCTTCTTCTGTGTGAAGGATTCCTTTCTATATCTCCTATAATGCTAGATTAGTGGTCATGAATTCTTTTGACTAAAGCATACTGAAGATCTTTATTTATCTCTTGATTCTGAAGGATAAGTTCACTAGATATAGTAATCTAGGATGGCAGTGATTTTCTTTCAGAGCATCAATTGTACCATTACTTGCATTTCTGGCCTTTAGAGTTCCTTCTGAGAAATCTGCTGTTTTTCTGATGATTTTACATTTATAAGAAACTGGTATTTCTCTCTTGAAGCTTTCAACATTATTTATTTATTATATACTTTTGTCAGTTTAAGTATAATATTACTTAGATTCAGTTATTAGAGAGTTATAAAATTTTGGAGGTCATGTTGTTTAATTTTTTATATTTTTATATTTATACATTAAAATTCATACATCTGGGAGCCCAAGATGGCATCTGAGTGAAACACCTTTCCTCAGGCACCATGAGCACAAATAAAATCTGCCATAAAAAGCAGCTTCTTGATGGAAGAAAAACAGCAACAAAAAAGTAAACAAAGCAATGAAAATTGAAGTAAAGCTGAACAGAACCTAGAAAGCCAACTAGAGAGTTCAAAGTAGCGCATCCATGTGGCAGCAGTGCACGCTGCAGAGTGGCAGCAGCAATTGAGCCAGCCTCCCAGAGCGGGGTCTACTAGTACCAAGACCTCTAACGACCTCCTGTGTACCCAGCAACCAGATGTGGAGTAATAAACTACAGAACTGCACACCCTAATCAGGTAGCATATCCCCACAGGATCAATAGTGATCAGGAATACTTGGGACAACCAGTTTAAGCCTGCGAGGAAGCCCCAGCTCACTTTTCCCACTAGATCCAGAGAAGTTCGGATCTGCAAGTTAAATTGAGCTCTCCCGGGGGGCAGGGGCCCCTGTGCAAAGGACAGACTCAGTCATCCGCCTTTCTAGCTATTGTATAAGTGCAGAAGTGCAGGAGGGACCCAGTACACACAGGGCATAGAGACCTTACAGGCACCCTGGAAAATGCCTGGCATTTAGACTGCACTCCCACCACTAGCAAAGGCAAAGAGAGAGAGGCAGACAGGCCCTGTGGAGAGCTCAGAGACACAAGCTTGCAGTGGGAGAGGCACCAGTGGAACTCTCTGCCTGCACTGACAGAGAGAGCAATAAGAATGTCAGAGACATGCTCAAAAATCTAATATAGTGAGCATATATTTAAAAGCTGAAAATATCCACGTAGATCCAAAAGGACTGCAAAGGCCAACTCAGCTCTATACTTACAAACTTGCAGGGTTTTTATTTTTTGTTTCTTGTTGTTGTTTGTGTTTAGTCTGTTTTCATTTTGTATTGCTTTGATTTACTTATGTTTGTTTGGATGATTGGTTGCTTTGTTATTTTTTGCTTAGATTGTTGACTCTCTTCCTTATTGCTTTTACAAGCTTCCCTCCCTCTCTCCCATCTATATTCTTCTCCTCAACATTTTTTCTTTTTCCTTTTTTTCCTGTCTCATATCAAGACCATTTCATACCACTACACCTAAAAACTCTACATTGACTACCAGAATCCTCTGACATATCCACTATCTCTAATCTTTACCATATATCACCTCAACACACTCAACCTCTTATTCCACTGGATCATACCCTCTACTTTACCCTATTCTTACATTCATCACTGTGACTTCTCACACAACCTTCACCACTGGACATAACCTGTCCTTGTATATACCAGCGGACACCTCTAAACCCCCACTAAAGAGATTGGACCAGAAAGGTGAACCACCAGAAAGGACTGTCAAACCCTAAGGATAAACACACCTCTGCTGATAGAAGAATAGGTCAACACATCCCATATTGAGGCCTAAAAACACAGAGACTACAAACTGCCCTACTCACATTTCTGAGATGAATCCCTATAACAGAAACAACAAATATCCTCTAGAAGTCAACACCTGAAATCCACCAAAGGCACCAATAGAGTGGGCAGAAGAAGCCTGGAGTAATTGTAACTCAGTACAGGATACTATTCACAGAGAGAAAATAAAAATAAGAAACCTATAAATTGAGAGAAAGCTTGCATGATAAGTAAAGATATAAATTTAAGAACATGGAAACCATGGGAAGGAAAAATAGCAAAGAAACAATAAGCCGCCACAACCCCACAATAACAGAACTCAGCAACACTGAATGGCAGAGATTACCAGACGAACAATTCAGGTTTTTAATAGTAGCACTGATGCAAAACATCCAGAAAGAATGCAGAGAAAGCTGGAAAGAAATAAAGGAACAAATAAACAAAGAATCTGACACCCTGAAGAGACATCATAGTGAAGCCTTGAAGGAAGTGAAGGATATGAAAGATGCAGTAATTGAAGTGAAGGCATCAATACAAACTATAAACAGTAGACTAGACCACATGGAAAATAGAATATCACTCCTAGAAGATGACCATTCCAAAAATGAATCCATAGTACATAATATAGAAAAAAAATTTGACAGTATGAATGAACATTGATGAGATCTGGGCCAATTTTAAAAGAGCTAACCTAAGAATAATAGGCATAGAAGAGGGTTTAGAAGTTGAAACTGATGGAATAAATAATCCTTTCAAAGAAGTAATATCAGAGAATTTTTCAAACATAGAGAAGTTGACACACGGGTACAGGAAACATATAGAACCCCCTCTAGACAAGACCAAAGAAGAGGCTCACCACTCCACATAATAATCAAGTTGACTAATGTAGAGGCTAAGCAGAAAATCTTAAAGGCAACAAAAGTAAAGGGCCAACTGACATTTAGAATCACTCCAGACCTCCCAAACCAAGTCATGAAAGCCAGGAGAAGGTGGAGTAACATATTCCAAACTCTGAAAGAAAATAACTTGCAGCCAAGATTCTCCTACCCAGCAAAACTCTCTCTCAAAATTTATGGGGGAATAAAAACCTTCCATGACAAACAAAAACTGAAAGAATATATGTCTTCCAAACTAGCACTGAAGAAAGTACTCAAAGAGATTAACTACAAAGAAGAACTAACAAGTAAACATCAGAACCAGAGAAACAATAATTTCAGGAAGCAAACAACTAAGCAAAGAAGAATAAACACTACTGCAAACAGAAGTCAAAACTCAAAATGTTAGGAATTCAAAATCATCTCTCAATAATCACACTGAATATAAATGGCCTCAACTCCCCATTAAAAAGGCAAAAAGTGGCAAAATGGATTAAAACGCATAATCCATCTATATGCTGCTTCAAGAAAAACACCTTACAAGCAAAGATTACCACAAACTAGAGGTGAAGGGCTGGAGTAAGGTAATCCATGCCAATGGAACATGAAGACAAGAAGGAGTAGCAACTATGATATCAAATAAATTAGACTTCAAGCCTAAGCTTATCAGAAGAGACAAAGCATGTCATTTTTTACTAGTAAAAGGAACAATCCAGAAAGAGGAAATAACAATTATCAACATCTATGCCCCAAACATAGGTGCAGCCACTTTCATAAAACAAAATCTGCATGATGTAAACTCACACATAAATCTCAATACATTAATATTGAGAGACTTCAGCCGGGCATGGTGGCGCACGCTTGTAATCCCAGCATTTGGGATCCTGAGACTCCAGGATCCACGTTCGTGGCCAGCCTTAGCTACCTAGTGAGGGACTCTGCAACTTAGTGAGACCCTGTTTTAAAATAAAAAATAGGGCTGGGGGTGTAGCTTGGAGGTAGAATGCAAGCCTGGTTCAACATATGAAAAACAATCCGTGTAATTCACCACATAAAAAGAATCAAAGACAAAAAACACATGGTCATCTCAATTGATGCTGAAAAAGCATTTGACAAGATCCAACACCCATTCATGCTAAAAGCACTGCAGAGAATTGGAAGAGATGGAACATACCTCAACATCACAGAGGCAATATACAATAGGGCCACAGAAAACATCATATTAAATGGAGAAAAACTGCCAGAGTTCCCACTAAAACCGGAGCAAAACAAGGATGTCGATTATCACCTCTTCTGTTCAGTATAGTACTCAAGACTCTAACCAGAGCAATAAGGCAAGAGAAGGAAATCAAAGGGGTAAAAATAGGGAAAGGAAGAACTAAAACTAACCCTCTTTGCAGATGACATGATATTATACCTAGAAGACCCAAAAAAAGTCAGCCCAAAAACTTATAGAACAGATCAACAAGTTCAGCAAAGTGTCTGGATACAAAATCAATCTTAGAAAATCAGAAGCTTCCCTGTATGCCAACTATAAATCCACTGAAAAAGAAATCCAGAAAACAATTCCACTCACAATAGCACCTCGAAACTTAAAATACGTATAGATAAACCTAACCAAAGAGGTAAAAGACCTCTATAAAGAAAACTATAAAAAGCTGAAAAAAGAAATAGATTAAGTCCTTATAAAATGGAAAGATCTTCCATGCTCTTGGATAGGCAGAATAAATATCATCAAAATGGCCATCCTCCCAGAAGTGATCTACAGATTTAATGCAATACCCATGAAATTACCAAGGTCACTCCTCACAGACATAGAAAAATCAGTCCTTAAATTCATTTGGAACAACAAATAGCCCAGGATAGCCAAAGTAGTTCTTAGTAACAAGAACCATGCAGGAGGCATCACAATACCTGACTTCAAACTCTACTACAAAGCCACAGTAATAAAAACAGCATGGTATTGGCACAAGAACAAACACATAGACCAATGGAGCAGAATAGAAGATTCAGAAACAAACCCACATGCTTATCATCAATTGATTTTTGACAAAAGAACCAAAAACATACACTGGAAAAAAGATAGCCTCTTCAACAAATGGTGTTGGCAACCCCGGATAACCATAGGCAGGAAAATGGAAATAAACCCCACTTTCTCACCCTGCACAAGAGTCAACTCAAGGTGGATCAAAGACCTGGAATTCAGGCCAGAGACCTGAAGCTACTTGAAGAGAGCATAGGACCAACACTTCAACACATAGGCACAGGTAAAAACTTTCTCAACAAGATCCCAAAAGCACAAGCAACTCAAAGAAGATCAATACATGGGATTTCATTAAACTGAAGAGCTTATGTGCAGCAAAGGTGATCAGCAGGGCACCAGAATATGTGCTTCAAGGAGTCTAGAAATGTGTGGGGTAATACCTTTTTTTTGCCTCAGAGGTCATAGGGTATTGTCTTACCCATACAGGTGTTGCATTCTAAGTCAATTGATCTATCACAGGTACTTGGTGCTGTGCTAGTCCTGGAGAGTTGGCTTCAGCCTCAACAAAAGGAAATAACTGTTGTAATTATTGGAGATATGACAGTTGTTTAGTTGTAGTACTGCTTTTTTGCAATAGGTATTCCTCTGACAAGGGGCAGGCTATAAAAATCCAAACTGATTGGTGGGATGTTGAGGAAGGGTAGGTTTTATGTTAAAGGAGGTCTGGTCTTCTTTAAGGGAGATGGTGGCTTGCAGTTTCCTGAGAAGATCTTGTCTAAGCAAGGGGAAGGGACAGTCTAGGACCACTAGGAAGGAGTGAGTGACAGTATTTTTCCCTAGGTCTTTCAGAAGTCAAGAGGCAGGTGATGGAATTTCTTGTGTTCCAATGAATGAGTGTCCTTTTGGAAGTTATAAGTCCCATTGGAGAGGTTAAAACAGAATAGGATACTCTGGTATCTATGATAAAGTCTATTGGGTTTCCCTCAATCTTGAGGGTGACCTTGGGCTCCTAGGGGCTGCTAGGGATGGTGCCCCTACCTGTCATTCATCCTATAAGTTCAGAACTTGAGGTCTGGGTTCCTTTGTCTTTTTTTCGGTGCATTCATTTTTCCAGTGTCCAATGGCCATTGGTTTTTACCTAAATTGCCCATTACTTCTTTTACTGGTTTTATTAGCTGTTTCCTGGACAACTGCTACCAATATTATATATTGATATATATAATCAATAAAGGAAAATGGAACATAAATCAGGAAGGGCTGACCACCTGATTGGAGACTGTCAGGTGAAAGTGCCTGTCCCAGGGGCAGAATTGGATTTGGCTGGGGAGACTCTGGGGGAATTCTCTTGTTTGGTTTGACCTTGGGTGTGTGGCAGAGAGAATGAAACACCATCTTTGTCATCTGGGTTGCTGTGGGATGGATGGGGGTATGAGGAGCGGGGAGATCGTTGTCTCCAGAGGTTTGAATCCAGGGAATCCTGACTTGGTCAGTTAACTCCAAAGGTGGGCTACTCCAATTTACAAAAAAAAAAATTTAACTTACACTTAGAGAGTTTTACCCCATAATCATTGGAGAATGCTGCTTTGAAATTACATAACATACATTGGAGTGGGGAACATTGGCCTCCTTCCATAGTGAAACAAACAATTGTAATGGAAAGGAGAAACAATGGAAGAAGAAGGTAGGTGTTCATCCAGTGGCTCAGGAAGTTCCAGGGAGATGTCAGTGTACCAGGTCCTATAAGGGAAAAGGTTAGAAGTCTACAGGATGTTTATCAGAACATGCAAATTATGAAAAGGAATGAAAAAAATCTATCTCAGAGAGAGTTCAGTCTCTTAGTGAGCCTTGAAAATAAAGATCAGTAATCCATGCAATAAGAGAATCAACAGTCCCACAGGAAAACCAGGAGATGCCCTGTCTCAGGGCCTGGAGGAAGAAAATAAAGCAGCACAGGATACAAGACGTCATGGAAGTGACCCAAATCTGTTACCCAGTAAACAATAAACAGATGAGTTAATAGTAAACAGAAACAGAATTACAGTGAACTTCCCACTGATGTGTCAGCCCTGAGGAGCCTGTTGGGAGAATCTGATCACATCTGATCCTCATCCACAACAGTCCTGAAGGTAGACCTCATCAAATCAAAAGGAATTTGAACTTATCTCCAGAGGGCCTCTGAGTAACTTCAAAAATAGCTATTGGCATCTTAGGCATCTGTGGCCTGGCTGTTGGTCTATCAGAAAGACCATGGGTCCCCAGAATATCTCAGGGGGGCGCCTCCTCTGTAACGTTTCCGTTCCCCAACAGCCGGGCTGCTGAGGCTCTCCTCCAGTAGTGAAAAGAATCTGAATGTCCAAAGGACACAAAGTTATCTCTCTGGGGCCTCCAAATGTTGTAAGGGCAAGCACAAGATAATAGAGGAACGCCACACTCCAAGAGATCAAATTAGGAGCCTTTATTGCAAAAGCTGGTGACCGTAAGTGGACTAATGTCCCAAGGAACTCATGGCCCCAATTATAGCTGTGAGCAAGTATTTAAAGGCCAAAATCACGTCCTGTTTTGAACTAGAAAAAAAGGGGGATGGGGAGTAGAAGAGCATGCTACAGTAGCCAAAAATGAGCAGTTTAAAGGTAATCTTGGGGAACAATCAGGGGAGTTGTTTCTGAGAGTGGGTGGTTTCAGCACTTCTCAGAATGGGAGTGGAGAGTCAGCATGACCACAAAATAGAGGTATGGAAACAAAATGGAGTCAACGCTGCTAAAGTTCATTTTGAGGAACCTCCATACTCATATTCAGCCATACCACCCTGAACATGCCCAAACTTGTCAAAAAGTAACTTTTAGATTTTCTCACATTGTGCAGGTTGTATTTTCATTCTGTTGATTGTTTTCTTTGCTGTTCACTACCTTCTTAGTTTGATATAATCTCATTTATTTTTCTTTTTGTGTCTGTGCTTTCAGGGTTTTATATGGTATATAAGTAAATAAATACATAAGTGAATGAATGAATAAGTAAATAAATCATGGTGCATATCAATGTCTGAATACTACATTTTCTATGGAGCTAAGAAATACTTCAAATCTCCAAAGCTATCTTGGGCAAAAAGAACAAAACCTCTCACACATTTGGTCTGTCTGTCTTTGACCAAAACTTTGTTATGTGGCACATGACTGTATTCCTTACAGTTCTGGAGAATGGGAAATCCAAGATGAAGGTGTCTTCTTGCTGCATCTTTATATCATGGAAAAATATGTCATTTCTCTCATGTCTCTTTTTATAAGAGAGAAAATGGAAAATATAAGACACTTTAGATATATGTGGAGAGAGACCAGTAGAATAGTGTAAGGGGGTTGGGAGAGGGAGATGGGAGATGGGAGGGCAAAAAGTAGGATTGAGGAAGGAAACAATCAAAATAATTATTTGGCAATATATGAAGTCATTCGTACCAGTTTTGCTAGAATGTACAGGGAGAGAGGAAGAGGTAAGGAGGTGGAATGCAGAGGGAAGCAAACCAAGATTTATGTGCATATATTTTTGTATTATGTTGAACTTCACTATAATGTATAATTATACTATACTAATGAAATTATAAAAAAGGGCACTAATCCCATTCCTGAGGGAACCACCCTCATGATGTAATTTTTTTCCATGCCCCACTTTCAAATTCCATCACATCGAAAATTAGGATTTCAACATAAAAATTTGATGAGGATACATTCAGTTCATAACAGACTGCTGATATTTATTATAATGTCTTAAGATTCCAAACACTGTGTGATATTGCAGCTGTCATAAAATCACAGTGCAATGTAAAGTCATAACATCATACTGCAAAGCACTACTCATTTGTTTATGGTGTTGCTGGTATAGACAACCTATTGCACTGCCAATCATATTAAACCATAGAAATACAATTTGGTGCAGAACATGATACCTGATAATGACAATAAACAACTATGTTACTCACTTATACTTTTACTATAGGACTTTTTCATTATGTTATTTTAAAGTGTACTACTTCTACTTAAAAAACAAAGTTTTAATGTAAAACAGTAAAAAAGAAAGAATAAAGTTGTAGGTATCACAATTCCTCACTTCAAATAAACTATTAATCTATAAGAACAGAAACAGCATGGTTGTGGCATAAAAATGACAAATAGAGCAAAGGAACAGAATACAGAACCCAGAAATAAATTCATTAAATTATAGCCATCTGGTCCTCAATGAAAGTGCTAAGACCATGCACTGCACAAAGGAAAATCTTTTCAACAAATGATTTTCTGAAAACTGAATGTCTATGTGCAGGAGAACGAAACTATACCTGTACATCTCACCAGTTACAAAATAACTCAAAATGAATAAATGATCTATATTTAGACCTGCAACTATGAAACTACTAGAAGAAACCAGCAGAAACACTTCAAAGTATTGATATAGATGATGATTTTATTCAGAAAATATATATTTTTTGTCTTGAAATTGGAAAAAAATTATCAGGATATGAATTAGTTATAAGACTCACTTTTTCTGAAATATAGCATGATTTGGGGACTGTGGAATAATTTCTTCATTTTAGGAAAACCTTCTGTTTTGTCTTTGCTTTTTTTTCTCATTTCCACCTATTGGATGCTTTACCTAATGGACAGCAATTTTATGTACAGTGGTTCATTGTAAAACCTCTTGCATTATTAACCTTTCTCTAATTTTGTTAATTATTTTGCCTTTTAGTTTACATTCACTCTGATTATTTCAAGGTACTTTCCTCTAATTCTTTTTTTTATTGTAATAATTCATGCTTTGTATATATACATTTTTGTTAGGTACAAATTGATAAAGACAAATGTGCACACATTTCTCATCTGACCCTTTCCCCAATTCCCACCCCGCTCCCTCACCCTCCCTCCCTCTCAAGTTCAGTTCAGTGAGTGATATTGATATAATTGTGTAAATACATCATGTGCCTAAGGATGCACTCCCCCCCATCCCCCGTCCATTCCCTTCGGTTAAATCAACTTCTTTGTTTATCGAGGGTCTCTACTTTTTCATCTGGGGACCCTCTTATGTCCCATCTTCTCACTAACATCGCATATTAGGGAGAACATATGCTTCTTTACTCTTTGTGACTGGCTAATCTCACTTAACATAATGTTTTCCAGTTGCATCCATGTCCCTGCAAAGAACATGATTTTGTTCTTCTTTATGGTTGAGTAAAATTCCATTGTGTATATATCCCATAGTTTTGTAATCCATTCATCTGTGGATGGACATCTTGGCTACTTCCAGTTTGGCTATTGTGAATTGAGCTGCTATAAACATAGATACACATGCATCGGTCTGATAGTTTGGTTTCCATTCTTTTGGGTATATACCCAGCAGTGGAATTGCTGGGTCATATGGTAGGTTCACTCCCATTCGTCTGAGGATCCTCCATACTGTTTTCCACAGTGGTTGCACAAGTTTGCACTCCCACCAACAATGTATTAGGGTTCCCACTTCTCCACATCCTCGCCAGCATTTGTTGTTGTTCGTGTTTTTTATGATTGTCATTCTGACTGGAGTTAGGTGAAATCTCAGAGTAGTTTTGATTTGCATCTCCCTGATGGCCAATGATGTGGAACATTTCCTCATACATTTATTGGCCATTTGTATTTCTTCTTTTGTGAAGTGTCTATTTAGATCCTTTGCCCATTTTTTGATTGGATTATTTGTTTTCTTAGCTGTGAGTTTCTTGAGTTCTTTGTATATCCTAGATATTAGACCTCTATCTGAATTGTAACTGGCAAAAATTTGCTCCCACTTTGTAGGCTCTCTGTTGAGGTTCTTGATAGTTTTCTTTGCTGTGCAGAAGCTCTTCAGTTTAATGCAATCCCGTGTATTGATCTTCCTTTGAGCTGCTTGTGCTTTTGGGGTCTTATTGAGAAAGTTTTTACCTGTGCCTATGTGTTGAAGTGTTGGTCCTATGCCCTCTTCAAGTAGCTGCAAGGTCTCTGGTCTGACTTCCAGGTCCTTGATCCACCTTGAGTTGACTCTTGTGCAGGGTGAGAAAGTGGGGTTTATTTCCATTTTCCTGCAGATGGTTAACCAGTTTTGCCAACACCATTTGTTAAAGAGGCTATCTTTTTTCCAGTGTATGTTTTTGGCTCCTTTGTCAAAAATCAGTTGACTGTAAGCATGTGGGTCTGTTTCTGAGTCTTCTATTCTGCTCCATTGGTCTATGTGTCTCTTTTTGTGCCAGTACCATGCTGTTTTTATTACTGTGGCTTTGTAGTAGAGTTTAAAGTCAGGTATTGTGATGCCTCCTGCATGATTTTTATTGCTAAGAACTACTTTGGCTATCCTGGGCTTTTTGTTTTTCCAGATAAATTTAGGACTGATTTTTCTATGTCTGTGAGGAGCGTCTTGGCAATTTCATGGGTATTGCATTGAATGTGTAGATCAGTTTTGGGAGGATGGCCATTTTGATGATATTTATTCTTCCTATCCAAGAGCATGGTAGATCCTTCCATCTTCTAAGGTCTTCATCGATTTCCTTCTTCAGCTTTCTGTAATTTTCCTTATAGAGGTCTTTAATCTCCTTGGTTAGGTTTATCCCTAAGTATTTTATTTTTCGGGGTGCTATTGTGAGTGGAATTGCTTTCTGGATTTCATTTTTGGTTGATTTATGGTTGGTATATAGAAAGGCTTCTGATTTTTTAAGATTGATTTTGTATCCGGACACCTTACTGAATTTGTTGATAAGTTCTATGAGTTTTTTGGTGGGTTGGGTCTTCTAAGTATAGTATCATGTCATCTGCAAAAAGGTATAGTTTTAGTTCTTCTTTCCCTATTTTTACCCCTTTGATTTCCTTCTCTTGCCTTATTGCTCTGGCTAGAGTCTCGAGTACTATATTAAACAGGAGAGGTGATAATGGACATCCTTGTCTTGTCCCTGTCTTTAGTGGGAACTCTTGCAGTTTCTCTCCATTTAATATGATGCTGGCTGTGGGCTTATTGTATATTGCCTCTATGATTTTGAGGTATGTTCCTTCTATTCCGATTCTCTGTAGTGCTTTTAGCATGAATGGGTGTTGGATCTTGTCAAATGCTTTTTCAGCATCAATTGAGATGATCATGTGATTTTTGTCTTTGAGCCTATTTATGTGGTGAATTACGTGTATTGTTTTTCGTATGTTGAACCAGCCTTGCATCCCTGGGATGAACCCGGCTTGGTCATGGTGTATAATTTTCTTGATGTGGTTTTGAATGCGCGTTGCTAGTATCTTGTTTAGCAGTTTTGCATCTAAATTCATCAATGATATAGGCCTATAGTTTTCTTTTCTTAAGCTGTCTTTGTTTGGTTTTGGTATTAGTGTGATGTTGGTTTCAAAGAATGTGTTTGGAAGGTTCCCGTTTCTTTCTATTTCACGGAATAGCTTGAGGAGTATTGGGATTAGCTCTTCTAAAAAAGTTTTATAAAATTCACTTGGAAAACCATCTGGTCCTGGACTTTTCTTTGATGGTAAACTCTTTATTGCTGTTTCTATTTCTTTGATTGTTATTGGTCGGTTTAAGTTTTCGATATCTTCTTGACTCAATTTAGGGAAGTTGTATGTGTCTAGAAATTTGTCAATTTCTTCTAGATCTTCCATTTTGTTGGAGTACAGTTTTTCAAAATAGTTTCTGACTATCCTCTGTATTTCCGTACTGTCGGTGGCAATATCTCCTTTTTCATCTCTTATTTTGGTAATTTGGGTTGATTCTCTCTTTCTTTTGGTTAGATTGGCCAATGGTTTATCTATCTTGTTTATTTTTTTCAAGGAACCAGCTTTTAGTTTTGTTGATCTTCTGGGTTTTTTTATTCTCTAATTCATTAATTTCCGCTCTGATTTTCGTGATTTCCTGTCTTCTCCTGGCTTTGGGGCTAGATTGTTCTTGTTTTTCAAGGGCTTTGAGCTGTGTCATTAGGTTATTTAATTGGTGGTTTTCTGTTCTTCTTATGTGGGCACTCAGTGCTATAAATTTCCCTCTTAGTACTGCCTTCAGGGTGT
>PVLC010007693.1:0-62051 GCA_004027655.1 Graphiurus murinus | reverse complement strand
AGCTGGGCGTGGTGGCGCACGCTTGTAATCCCAGCATTCGGGAGGCTGAGACCGGAGGATCCGGGTTCGCGGCCAGCCTCAGCTACTTAGTGAGGCACTCCGCAACTTAGTGAGACTCGGTTTCAAAATAAAGAATAAAAAATAGGGCTGGGGGTGTAGCTTGGAGGTAGAATGCCCCTGAGTTCAATCCCCAGTACCGAAAAAAAAAAAAAAAAAAGAGCTGTGGGAAGGTACAACAGGAGTGAAAAAGGATTGAGAGACCGCAGTTAGGAGGAATGTTTTCTACTCAGACTGATACCTTCAAGGAAGGAGTTAGGGGTTTCCAGGGTGTCCGGGGCAGCAGGGGAGGAGAGTGCTCTTTGGGCTCTGATGCAGGAGAATGGCCTAACAGATAGCTCTGAGCCCTGCCTCGCTTCTCGCTTCACAGGATCCCGCCCGCTCCGCCGGCTTCCACCCCAGCGGCTCTGTCCTGGCAGTGGGCACAGTGACTGGCAGGTAAAGCTGAGAAGGCATTTGGAGAGGCTCTCTGCTCCTTGGGGGAACTGGCTGTCCCCCTCTTTACCTTCCCAGAGTCCATAGAAATGTTAATTGGGCACCCACTGTTTACCAGGCCCTGGTCTCTCAACATTCCTTTGAAGACCCCAGGGCCCTCAGGTCCCTCCCTTCACATAGCACCGCCCCTCAATGCTAAACCCGCCCCTCACATCCTAAGTGCACCTTGGCACCTCTGGTGTGGCCCAACCCCCTGCTACCTGTCAGCTCACCCCGCCTGCCTCACCGTGCCTTCTCCTTAAAGATGGCTGCTGCTGGACACAGAGACGCACGACCTGGTGGCTATCCACACAGATGGCAATGAACAGATCTCAGTGGTCAGCTTCTCCCCTGGTAAGGCGCGGGCCTGGGACCCTGGAAAGGCAGGGCCTGGGGACCGAAGCTCAGAGTCCTGGCTTCGAGGCCCGGGAGGGATGACACTGAGGGTGGGGCCTGGGATGCTGAGGACGGGCTGCATCTGGGAGGGGAGGGGCGGAGCCTGGGTGCCTCCTCATTGCCCCGTCCCCCTCCCCCAGACGGGGCGTACCTGGCCGTGGGCTCCCACGACAACTTGGTGTACGTGTACACGGTGGACCAGGGCGGCCGCAAGGTCAGCCGCCTGGGCAAGTGCTCGGTGAGTGGGCAGTGGCCCCCAGCCCGCGCCGCCACCCCGCCCAGAGGGTCCACAATTAACCAATTTTCTACCTCAAGGGAGCACAGCTTCAGCACTCAACTGACTCTGCCCTGACCACATCCGGGAAGACTTAGTCCCTACCCCACCATTCCCTCCTATGTCCTAAGCCCTCCCCTTTGTGTAGCCCCGCCCCTCAAATGCTAAATCCACCCCTTTGTGGCCCTGCCCCTCACCTTCAATGCGTACCTTCTGTGTGGTCCCACTCCCACATACAAAGCCGCCCGCCCCGTGTCTAGCTCCGCCCACACGTTCTAAATTGCCTTTGTCTTCTGAGTGCATCTCGTCAGCCCTGCCCATCACAGTCCAGCCCCGCCCCGTGGTAGTCTGGCCCCGCCCCTACCTCCAGAGGCCTGTGTCTCCTTCCTCTAGACCCTTGTGTTCTCACCCAACCGACCTCTGTATTTTGCCTTCTCCCTAGTCCTGCCCCTTCTCTTAGGTTCTGCCCCCTCCTGCTCTAACTCCGCTCTTGCATCCCCCCCAGGGCCATTCCAGTTTTATCACCCACCTGGATTGGGCCCAGGACTGCAGCTGCTTTGTCACTAATTCTGGAGACTATGAGATTCTCTACTGTGAGTTCTCTGAGACCCCAGGTCGGCCCTTCCCCAACCTCATGTGCATGTGTGATTTTATTATTATTAGGTACTGGGAGTTGAATGCAGGATCATTCCACCTCTGAGCAATACCCTTAGCCCTTTTATTTTTTATTTTGAAATGGGGTATTGCAGGGTTGCTGAGAGTCTTGCTAAATTGCTGAGGCTGGTCTTGAACCTGCGATCCTCCTGTCTCAGCCTCCCAAGAATTGGGATGACAGGCCCAGCTGGGTGTGTGATTTGCATAGGCCTCCCTGAGTTCTGGGAGGGAAGGTGGGGGCTTCAAGTCTCTCTCGGGTTCTAAGTATTCAGAGGCTATTCTGATTTGGAATTCAGGGGCCCCTGGCTTCTAGTTTCTTTTCTGGTGGACCCCACTTGAATCAATTCCTCCCCTTTCTGGTTGGATGGGTAGACTGCAAGTTTCTAAGCAGATGCCGCTGCTTGGGACTTGGGGTGTCTGGAGCCAGAAGTTAGCCCTCAGCAGATCCAGAGAGGTGGCATGAGCCCTGAGACCTTCCCTTCCCCCTCATGGACCTCCATACCCGTTGTCTGTGAAGTGGGTGGGTTTCACTTTAGCTCTTTAGGCACTGAACATCTCCCCTGATTTCTGTTCCAGGGGACCCGGCTACCTGTAAGCAGATCACCAATGCAGACACTGTGAGGAACGTGGAATGGGCCACCGCTACTTGTGTCCTGGGGTTTGGGGTGTTTGGTAAGTTCTAGAATGAGGGAGGCCCCCTGGTTACCTCCTGGGCCGGGAACTCATTCCTTTACTCCATTTGGGCAGTATTTGTGTAAGAAGAAAGAGCTGAGTGGAATGACTGCCAAGGTACCTTAGAGTTGTAATGAAATGAGTGGGTGGTGGCACCTGCCCGGAGGGATCCACACTGCCAGTGCCCCAAACACCTGTTTTTTCAGGCCCTAGTGTAATGAACACATACGTTGGCCCTGAACTGGGCAGTGCTGGTTCACAGTGGTGACCACAACAGTCCTAGCCCTGCTGTCCTAGAGCTCACAGTCCAGTGAGGGAGACAGACATGTCCCCAGACACTGACGACCCAGAGCAGGGAGGGGTGGGACAGGGAAACTGAGCCCCAGGGTAGGTGGTATCTGGCTAGTTGGGGAGGGCTTCCTGGAGGAGAAGACATTTGAGCTAGGATCTGGAGAATAAAGAGGAACTTTCCAGGGTGGCGATGGAGAACAGTCTTAGGCAAAGGGAATAGCACGTGATATGCAGAAGCCCAGAGGTGACATAGAGCTTGGCATCTGGAGGAAGGCAAGCAGACAAAGGGGTTAGATCATTGCAGAGCTTAAGGGAGCACTGTTGAGGGATGAGCCTGGAGCAGTGTGTGGGGCCGGGCCTGGCAGAGCACTGGGGAGCCTTGAAAAGGTTCTGAGTACAGAGGCAGATTTGCCTTTTTGAAAAGATCACTTTGACTCCTATCCTTGGTAGAGACAGGGTAGGAAGGATGAGGACAGGAGGCTGGAGGCCAGGGTCCGCTGTTCTTGGGGGCCCCTGGCCCAGCTGACACTTTACCCCTCCTCCCATCCTGTCTATAGGGATCTGGCCAGAGGGAGCTGATGGTACTGACATCAACGCTGTGGCCCGCTCCCACGATGGCAAGTTGCTGGCTTCAGCCGATGACTTCGGCAAGGTCCACCTGTTCAGCTACCCCTGCTGTCAGCCTCGAGTGAGTCCCAGAGAGGAGCCGGTGGGGCAGGGCTTACAGGCAGGGTTGGGGGTGAGATTTAAGCAGCTCTGGTCCAGCCCCACTCATCTCCAGGCCTCAGTTTCCCCTTCAGTACAACAAGGACAGTGGACTTGATCCCCAGGGCCTTTTTTTTTCTTTTTTCTTTCTTTCTTTTTTTTTTTTTTTTGGTATTGGAGGCTGAACCAAGAGATTTTTTACTGCTGAGCTACACACCCAACCCCCAAACCTATTGTTTATTTTTATTTTTGTTTCTTGTGGTCCTGGGAATTGAACTCAAAGACATTCTACCTCTGAGCTATAGTATTTTCTTATTTGGAAACAGGGTCTCACTAGGTTGATGAGAGTCTCACTACTTGCTGAGGCTGGCTTCCAACCTGCAATCATTCTATCTCAGCTCCCCAAGTACTGGGATTACAAGCATGTGCCACCACACCTGGCTATTTATTCATTTATTTACTTTGTGGTTCTGGAGATTGAACCCAGGGGCATTCTACCTCCGAGCTACACCCCTAGTCCTATTTTTTTTAGTCTTTATTTTGAAACAGGGTCTCACTAAATTGCAGAGAACCTCACTAAATAGCTGAGGCTGTCCACGAACCCGAATCCTCCAGTCTCAGCCTCCCAAGTACTGGGATTACAAGCGTGCACCACCATGCCTGGCCTATTTATTTATTTATTTTTTGCGGTACTGGGGATTGAACTCAGGGGCATTCTACCCCCGAGCTATACCCCCAACCCTATTTTTTATTCTTTATTTTGAAACCGAGTCTCACTAAGTCGCGGAATGCCTCACTATGTAGCTGAGGCTGGCCGCGAACCCGGGTCCTCCGGTCTCAGCCTCCCGAATGCTGGGATTACAAGCGTGCGCCACCACGCCCGGCTTATTTATTTATTTTGAGAGAAGGTCTTGCTGAGTTGCTGAGGTTCTCACTAAGTTGCTGAAGCTGGCCTCAAACCTGCGATCCTCTGTCTCAGCCTCCCAAGTACTGGGATTGCAGGTGTGCACCACCATGCCCAGCTCAGATTTTCTCCTGATGCCATTAACTTGACAGAGAAACCACTTCAGCTGCTCCACTAGTTTTTCTAGGAAGGACTTATTAAGCAGAGAAGGGGTCAGGACAAGAAGAGCTGTGGTGTTGTGTCTGCTGACCTTTTTATCATTTCTTCCCCTATAACAGGCCCTCGGCCACAAATACGGTGGACACAGCAGCCACGTGACGAATGTAGCCTTCCTGTGGGATGACAGCGGGGCCCTGACCACAGGGGGCAAGGACACCAGCGTGCTGCAGTGGCGGGTGGTCTGAAGCAGAGTCCCAGGAACTTGGGGCCAGGGTCGAATCAGGTGGCAGGGCTGGAATTCTATTTTCGGGAGATGTCTATTGCCGAGTAGAGTAATATATACCCAGAGAATGTCTATAGCAGAGGGGGTTATGGGTGTGGAAGGGTGAACTGACAGAAGTCTCTATTTATTGGGGTGGGAAGAGGGGTCACAATGCTTTAGGGGGAACCATTGGTGTTTGGTTTAGGGTGTTTTTTTTTTAAGTTTATTATTTTATATCATTCAGAAATAAAGACACATGCACTGAGCTGTGGTGTCAGGGTCCATGTATTTGTTTGGTGTCTGTATAGATTGTAGTGAGTCTATAAGTGTGTATGTGTGTGTTACAGTGTTTGCGATAAGAACTGTTATTACTTAGGTCTGTATTGGGTGCAAAATGACAGAAATCATGTTGCTCTAACTTGGGCCAAAAAAGAATATGGTTGGTCCATGTAGCCAAATAAGGAGAAGGCCAAGTGAGCCTCTTGGTGTCAAAGTCTTCAAGTTAGCATTTCTCTCTGGGACCAACAATCTCTATACAACAGAAATATGTCACCCAGTAGCTTCAAAGCTCATATCAGCAGCCTTGTGCTCAAAGTCCAAAAATTCTAGGGAAGGGCTGTGATTGGTCCGTCTGTGGATCAATTAACGTGACCTGCAGAGTAATCTACTGTGATTGGCTCCACATGGCAAGAAAAACCAGCTTTGGACCAATGAATACCACCAGGGAGGTGGAATTGTCTAAAAACATAGAAGTTACCATCTGACCACACAGGGATAGAGTGGGAGAATTAAGTGGGAGAATTAATTTTTTTTCAGAGAAGTGAGCTGATGACATAGATGTCTCGGAGAATGGTACTAGGATTCTTGGTTGCAAGAAACAGGAACCTAACTCCACTCAGTATAAATGATAAAAAGCTGGCAGTGGCCGTGCACACCTGTGATCCCAGTACTAGGGAGTCTGAGACAGAATGATTACTGGTTCAAGGACAGCTTCAGCAAGTAGTGAGACTCATCAGCCTAATGAGACCCTGTTTCAATCTAAACATAAAATAGAGCTGGGAGTGTAGCTAGGAGGTAGAATGCCCCCGGATTCAATCCCAATGCCACAATAAATAAATAAGTAAATAAATAAATAAATAAATATTAGCAAGACCCTGTTTCAAAATAAAAAAAGCCAGACATTGTAGCACACACCAGTAATCCTAGTACTTGGGAAGTTGAGAAAAGAGGTTGCAGGCTTGAGGCTAGCCTCAGCAATTTAATGAGACTCAGCAACTTAGTGAGACCCTGTTACAAAATAAAAAAAAGAGCTGGAGGTGTAGCTTGGAGGTAGAATGCCCCTGGGTTCAGTCCCCAGTACAAAGTGAGGAGGGGTAGAGAGAGGAATAGGGTCTCACTAAATTACCAGCACTGGCCTCAAGCTTCAAACTTGCAACCTGTCTCAGCCTCCTAAGTACTGGGATTGTAGGCATGCGCCACCATGCCTGGCTCCTATTTATATATTTTATTTTAGGTACTGGAGGTTAAACCCAGAGGCAGTCTACCTCCAAGCTACACTCCCAGCCCCATTTTATTATTTATTTTGAAACAGGGTCTCACTAACTTACTGAGGCTGTCCTCAAACCTGCAATCCTCCTGTTTCAGCCTCCCAAATACTGGGATTACAGGCATGTGCCACCATGCCCCACTTTATTTATATATTTTAAGTTGGAGGTTGGCAAACTTTCTGCAACAAGCCAGATAGTAACTATTTTTGCTTTGTCAGCCAACGCAGTCTCCATCACCACTAACTGATGTGGTGAGAAAGCAACCCAGACTGTGTACATGAATGAGCTGGGCTCTGTCCAGATAAAGCTATTTATGGATACTGAAATTTGAATTTCTCATAATTTTTACATCTTGAAATAGTAATGTTTGGATTTCTTTTGGTCCCCTTAAAAAAATTAACTACATTCTTAACTTGTGAGTCATACAAAAGCAAGCTCCAGATAGGATTGGGCCCACAGTGGTAGTTTGCATACCCTTGCTTTAAATAGATGGAATCAAGCTGAGCCTGGTGGTGCAGGCTTGGAATCCCGGTACTTGGGAGACTGAGGCAAGAGAATTGCAGATTTGAGGACAGCCTCAGCAAGTAGCAAAACTCTCAGCAACCTAGCAAGACCCTGTTTCAAAACAAAACAAAAGGATTGGGGATGTAGCTCAGAGGTAGAATGCCCCTGAGTTCAATTCCGTTATGACACAAAAAAGATAGATAGATAGATAGATAGATAGATAGATAGATAGATAGATAGATAGATAGATAGATGGAATCAGTCTGCACAGTGGTGCATGCCTAGCATTCCAAGGATGAAGGCAACTGAGACAGGAGCATTATAGGTTGGAGGCCTAGCAAGAACCTCTTGCTTAGCAAGACCCTGTCTCAAAATAAAATATAAAATGCCCAGCATTCGGGAGGCTGAGACCAGAGGATCCGAGTTTGCGGCCAGCCTCAGCTACCTAGTGAGGCACTCCACAACTTCGTGAGACCCTGTTTCAAAATAAAGAATAAAAAATAGGGCTGGGGGCGTAGCTCGGAGGTAGAATGCCCCTGAGTTCAATCCCCAGTACCGCAAAAAATATATATATATTATTATTTATATTATTACATTATATTATTACATTATAATAATGTAATATATTTTATATTATTATTTATATTATTATTAATATATATTATTTATATATAAATAATATATATATATAAAATGGGCTAGGGGTGTAGCTCGGTGGTAGAAATCCCCTGAGTTCAATCCCCAGTACCAAAATAATATCTATAATAATAATAACAGCCAGGCGTGTGACGCACGCTTGTAATCCCAGCATTCGGGAGGCTGAGACCGCAGGATCCGGGTTCGAGGCCAGCCTCAGCTACCTAGTGAGGCACTCCGCAACTTAGTAAGACTCGGTTTCAAAATAAAGAATAAAAAATGGGGCTGGGGGTGTAGCTCGGAGGTAGAATGCCCCTGAGTTCAATCCCCAGTACCGCCAAAAAAAACCAAAAAAAAAAAAAAAATAGGACTGGGAGTGTAGCTTGGAGGTAGAATGCCAACTGGGTTCAATCCCCAGTACTGCAAAAAAAAAAAAAAAAAAAAAATAACAACAAAGGCTAGAGGTGTATTTCAGTGGTAGAACATCCCTGGATTCAGTTCCCAGTTTTCAGCTGGGGGTAGTGTCGCATGCTTATAATCCCAGTACTTGGGAGACTGAGACAGGAGAATTACATGTTCAAAGCCAGCTTCAGCAACTTCATAAGGCCCTCAACAACTTAGTGAGACCCTGTTTCAAAATAAATAAAATAGGCCTGGGAATGTAGTTCAGAGGTAGAATGCTCTTGGGTTCAATCCCCAGTACCACACACACACACAAAAATCCCCAGTTTTCTTTTTCTTTTTTTTTTTTTTTTTGGTACTAGGGATTGAACTCAGGGGCATTCTGCCTCTGAACTATACCCCCAGCCCTAGTTTTCATTCTTTATTTTGAAACAGGGTCTCACTCAGTTGTAGAGGGCCTCACTAAGTAGCTGAGGCTGGCCATGACCTGCGATCCTCCTGTCTCAGCCTCCCAAGTACTGGGGTTACAAGCGTGCGCCACCACGCCCAGCTTCCCAGTTTTCAATCACCAGTTCCTCTAAATAAATAGATGGAATCATACAGTACATAGAGTATGAACTCTTTGGGGTCAGTATTTTTTTGTGTGTGTGGTACTGGAGATGAAACCCAGAGTCCTTCTATCTCTTGGGCTACATCCCTAGGCCTATTTTTTATTCTTTATTGTGAAACAGGGTCTCACTAAGTTGCGGAAGGCCTCACTAAGTAGCTGAGGCTGGCCTTGAACCTGTAATCCTCTTGTCTCAGCCTCCCAAGTACTGGAATTATAAGCATGCACCACCATGCCCAGCTAAACATTAAGTTTTTTTTTTTTTTTTCGGTACTGGGGATGGAACCCAGGGGAATTCTAACTCTAAGCTACACCCCCAGTCCTATTTTTTATTTTTATTTATTTATTTTTTTTTTTTTGCGGTACCAGGGATTGAACTCAGGGGCATTCTACCCCCGACTTCCCCAGCCCTCTTTTAATTTTTATTTTGAAACCTCATTAAGTTGCTGAAGGCCTTGCTAAATTGCTGAGGCTGGGCTTAAACTTGTGATCCTTTTGCCTCAGCCTCCCAAGTACTGAGATTGCAGGAATGTACCATCACATCTGGGCCCCTAGCCTCTTTTATTTTTTATTTTGAGACAGGGTCTTGCTAACTTGCTGAAGGCCCAGCTGAGTTGCTGAGGCTGGCCTCCAACCTGCAATCTTCCTGTCTTAGCCTCCCAAGTACTGGAGTTACAGGAATGTGCCACCATACCAGGCTCTATTTCACTTATTTTCTTTTTTCCTTTTATTTATTTAATTGTGTGTGTGTGCGCACACGCAAGTGCGTGCGCTGCGGATTGAACCCAGGGGCATTCTATCTCTGAGCTACACTCCCAGCCCTATCTTATTTTTTATTTGGAAACAGACTCTTGCTAAGTTGCTGAGGCTGGCTGGGAACCTGTGATCCTCCTGTCTCAGCCTCCCAAGTACTGAGACTACAAGCATCCACCACCATGCCCAGCTCCTGAGACTGGCTTTGAACCTGCCATCTTCTTATCTCAGCCCCCCAAACACTGGGATTACAGGTATGCACCACACACCTGACTTCTATTTCACTATTTCAACGACTCATCTGGCCCTATCAGTGTGGCCCAGCAGAATATCAACAGGTAGAGTCCACAGGAGAGCTGCCATTGAGCTGCTTGTCATGTGAGGAATGGACCAGGCCAAGTGAGGGGATGTCTCAGGTGGTGATTCTGATTCTTGTCTGCTGTCTCCCTCCTCTCACTTCCCCAACAAAGTCCTCTTGGACCCTGTCCCAGCCTTGACCATTGCAGAATGTCACTGCTGGGGATAGATCTGTTTCCCTTTCACCAACGGTGAGCTCTAAGTGGGAAAGGTCAGAGTTGCTGAAGTCACTGCTGTGTCCCCAACACTGCCAGGAAAAGCAGGAGCATTATTGAAAGTGTGTTATGTGAAAGATTGAGCCCAGTGGGGTGGAGCACACCTGTAATCCCAGCAACATGGGAGACTGAAGCAACAGGATTGCAAGTTTGAGGTCACCTAGGTAACTTAGTGAGACCCTGTCTCAAACTTAAAAATAGAGAAGAGCTGGGTGTGGTGGCGCATGCTCGTAATCCCATCATTTGGGAGGCTGAGACCAAAGGATCCGGGTTCAAGGCCAGCCTCAGCTACCTAGTGAGGCCCTCCACAACTTAGTGAGACTCGGTTTCAAAATAAAGAATAAAAAATAGGTCAGGGGGTATAGCTCGGAGGTAGAATGCCCCTGAGTTCAATCCCCGGTACCGCAAAAAAAAAAAAAAAAATAGAAAAGGACTATAGCAAGGCATGATGGCAGAAGGCTCTGCAACTTAGTGAGACCCTGTTTCAAAATAAAAAATAAAAATTATGGCTGAGGATGTAGCTTGGAGATAGAATGCCCCTGGGTTCCATCCCCAATATCGAAAAAAAAAAAAAAATTGCTGAGGCTGTCCACAAACCTGTGATCCTCGTTCTCAGCCTTTCAAGTATTGAGATTACAAGCATGTGCCCAGTAAGCCCAGTACTTGGAGGCTGAGACAGGAGGATCGCAGGTGCAAAGCCAGCCTCAGTAACTTAGCAAGAATCTAAGCAACCTAGCAAGATCCAGTTTCCAAATAAAAACTAAAATAGGGCTGGGGGTGTAGCTTGGAGGTAGAATGCTCCTAGGTTCAATCTCCAGTACCTCCCCCCACACACACACGGTGCCTAGAGTATAGTAAGTGGTCATTAAATATGAATTTAAATATGAATTGTCCTTTTTTTTTTTTTTTTAAACTGGGGATGAACCAAGAAGCATTCTACTCTGAGCTATACCCTCAGTCCTTTTTATTAAATTTTATTTATTTATTTATTTATTGGTACTGGGGATTGAATGCAGGCACATTCTACCTCTGAGCTACACCCCCAGTCCTCTTTTATTTTTATTTTGAAACAGGGTCTTGCTAGGTTGATGAGAGTCTCACTTTTTGCTGAGGCTAGTCTTGAACCTTCAGTCCTCCTGTCCAGCCTCCCAGGTGCTGAGGCTGGTCAAATCTGCAATCCTCCTGTCTTAGCCTCCCAAATACTGGGATTACAGATATGTGCCACCATGCCTTGCTCTTTTCTTTTTTTATTTTTTATTTGGAAACAAGGTCTTGTCGTCAGCATCCTCTACCTTTACCATCTCTTATGCTCCAGCCTTTTTTTTTTTGCAGTACTGGGGATTGAACTCAGGGGGATTCTACTTCTGAGCTACATCCCCAGCCCTATTTTTTTTTTTTTTTTTTTTTTTTTTTGCGGTACTGGGGATTGAACTCAGGGGCATTCTACCTCTGAGCTACACCGCCAGCCCTATTTTTTATTCTTTATTTTGAAACCGGGTCTCGCTAAGTTGTGGAGTGCCTCACTAGGTAGCTGAGGCTGGCCTCGAACCCAGATCCTCCGGTCTCAGCCTCCCGAATGCTGGGATTACAAGCGTGCGCCACCACGCCCGGCTCCCCAGCCCTATTTTTTATTCCTTATTTGGAAACAGGGTCTCACTAAATTTCAGAGGACCTCACTAAGTAGCTGAGGCTGGCTGTGAACTTGGGATCCTCTGGTCTCAGCCTCCCAAGTACTGGGATTACAAGCATGCACCACCACACCCAGTTTGTTTGCTTGCTTGCTTATTTATTTATTTATTTATTTATTTATTTATTGTGGCACTGGAATTGAACCCAGGGGCATTCTACCTCCGAGCTACATCTTATTTTATTTTTATTTTGAAGCAGGGTCTCACTAGAATGATGAAAGTCTCACTATTTGCTGAGGCTGTCCTGGAATCTGCAACCTTCCTGTCTCAGCCTCCCAAGTACTGGGATTACAAGCGTACACCACAACGCCTGACTTTTTATCTTTTTCAATCGAGGTCTCAATAAATTGTTGAGGTTGGCCTTGAACCTGAGATCCTCCTGTCAGCCTCTCTAGTACTGGGATTACAGATGTGCACCACAGGCCCACAACCTCAGCCAAGTAGTGAGACTCAACAATTTAGCAAGACCCGGGGGTGTAGCTCAGACATAGAATGCTCTCAGGTTCAAATTCCTAGTAGCTAGTAGTGCATACACACACACACACACACACACACACACACACACACACACACACACACGTCTTCTTTTCTGTCCCCACTGCCCAATTTCTGGGCAAGTGACCCTGCACCATTCGACAGCCCTGAGCTCTCTGTGCTCTGTCATCCCCTGGTGGCCAGTCTCGAATCTGCATGAAAAAATATGTCGAAAATTCCCCTGGAAAAGTGCGGGTGATTCTCCATGTGGCCCCCACCCCCACCCAGTGTCAGTCACTGTCACTTTGGGACTTTCTCCCCTGCGCTGGGCCTGGGAGACTGCCCTGAGTGGGCTCCATCCACGAGTGTCCCTTGACCTCCACCTTCTGGTTGGCCTGCTCCCCACAAGGCAGAGGTCCCTACTCAGAGCCATAGCTCCTCTCCAAATGCTTGCTGTGTCTGTGGTCCGGTAACAAGCTCCCTCCTGGCCCCTTGGATCCCCAGGGGGTTAGTGGCTTGGCTCTCACAATGACTGGACCCCTGGTGGATTACTCAACTGGCAGCTCCTCTAAAAGCAGTCCCTCCATAGATGCTCGAAGTTAAACTCTAAATGACTACCTGTTTCCTGCAGGGATCCAGAGTGACTCACAGCATAAATTAAGGAAAATGAATTAGGAAAAAATAAATTGGGAGGGGGGGGTTTAAGGAACATCAATTAGGGAAAATTAAGGAGCATAAATTTAAAGAGCCCAGGAGAGAAGGGGAGCCTAAGCCCACCATTGAGTGCTCAGAATTGTGCTTTAGAAGAGCTTGGAGCCAGGCATGGTAGTGCACACCTGTAATCCCAGTACTTGGGAGGCTGAGACAGAAGGATTGAAGTTTGGAGGCCAGCCTCAGCAGTTCAGTGAGACCCTCAGCAACTTACTGAGATCCTCTTTCAAGATAAAAATTAAAAATATGACTAGTGGTGTAGCTGGGAGGTAGAATACCTCTGGATTTGATCCTCACCACAAAAACAAAAACAAAAACTTCTGAAAGGGAGCAATATGATTCAGAGACGAAGTCTCCTGTCCAAAGACACACAGGGAATGATTATAATAATAGCTCCCTTTTGTTTGTTTTAAACTGTGTGACTCATTTATATGAAGTTCTACAACAGGCAAAACTAATCTCTGGAGCAAAAAGAAAGAACAGAGTTGCTCCTGGGGGTGAAATAGTATGTGCTGCCTGAAAACTTTGGGTACAGACCCATGTTCTGGGACGATGGAAACATCTTGCCTTGATTTGAGTGTTTAATTGCATGGGTATATCCATTTGTCAGGACTTACTCTGCTCTTCCAGTAAGGTCTGGACTTTTTGTGTGTGTGTGATACTGGGGATGGAACCCAGGGGCATTCTACCTCCAGGCTATACCCCCAGATCTATTTTATATTTTATTTGGAAACAGGGTTTCACTAAGTTGCTGAGGCTGGCTTCGAATCTGCGATCCTCCTGTTTCAGCCTCCCAAGTTCTGGGATTACAAGTGTGCACCACCAAGTCAGGCTGGACAGGTTTTTTTTTTTTTTTTTTTTTTTGGTTTTGTTTTTTGTGGTACTGGGGATTGAACCCAGGGGCATTCTACCTCCAAGCTATACCCCCAGTCCTATTTTTTTTTTTTTTATTTTGAAACGGACTCACTAAATTGTGGAGGGCCTCACTAAGTAGCTGAGGCTGGCTGCGAACCTGCAATCCTCCTGTCTCAACCTACCAAGTACTGGGATTACAAATGTGTGCCACTATGCCTGACCTTATTCTTTATTTTGAAACAGGGTCTCACTAAGTTAGGGAGGTCCTCACTAAGTTGCTAAGGCTGGCTGAGAACCTGTGATCCTCCAGTCTCAGCCTCCCAAATTTTTTTTTTTTTTTTTTTTGCGGTACTGGGGATTGAAGCTAGGGGCATTTTACCTCTGAGCTACACCTCCAGTCCTATTTTTTATTCTTTATTTTGAAACAAGATCTCACTAAGTTGCAGAGAACTTCACTA
Organism: Graphiurus murinus; assembly: GCA_004027655.1. NCBI lineage: Eukaryota > Metazoa > Chordata > Mammalia > Rodentia > Gliridae > Graphiurus > Graphiurus murinus. The sequence goes on along the minus strand of PVLC010007693.1, from coordinate 47,996 downwards.
AGTAGCTGAAGCTGGCCGTGAACCCGGATCCTTCAGTCTCAGCCTCCCAAGTACTGGGATTACAAGTGTGCACCACCACTCCCCACCCAGCTTTCTTTCTTTTTTTTTTTTTTGCAGTACTAATTGAACCTAGGGGCATTCTACCTCCAAGCTACACCCTCAGTCCTATTTTTTATTCTTTATTTTGAAACAGGGTCTCACCAAGTTGCAGAGTGCCTCACTCTCACTAGGTAGCTGAGGCTGGCTGTGAACCCAGATCCTCCCATCTCAGCTTCCCAAGTACTGGGATTACAAGCGTCCGCCACCACACCCCACCTGGCTTTCATTTTTATTTTATTTCATTTCATTTTTTGTGGTACTGGGGATTGAAGCCAGGGGCATTCTACCTCCAAGCACCTCAAGCCAGGAGCATTCTATCTCCAAGCACCCCCAGCCCAATTTTATGTTTTATTTTGAAACAGGGTCTCACTAAATGTGGAGGGCATCACTAAGTAGCTGAGGCTGGCCATGAACCTGTGATCCTGTTGTCTCAGCCTCCCAAGTGCTGGGATTACAAGTGTGCGCCACCACACCTGGCTTTCATTTTTTATTTTGAAATAGAGTCTTGCTAAGTTGTTGAAGTTGGCCACAAACCTATGATCCTCCTGTCTCAGCCTCCAAAGTATTGGGATTATAGGTATTCACCACCACACCTGGCTTAGTTGGACATTTTTTAGTGCTATTTGCCGGCTTTATCTGAAGTCCTTTGGCCAATAACAAACTCTCACAACCAATTTAGGAAGGATGAGATGATGATATAAAAGTAAACAGTGTGATTTTTGGGGGAGTGCTTAACATTCATTTATTCAATCTCCAATAACAATGCATATTTCACACCTATCCTGTCCCATCGTCTTCCAGGCAACTGAACACATAACAGTAAACAAACCAGAGGCAAAATTGACATTCCTCCTGATGGGGAGGCAGATATTAGGGAAAACAAAGTGCAATGCAGAGAATGTTGGTGGCCCACGCCTGTAATCCCAGTACATAGGAGGCTGAGACCAGAGGATCACAGGTTCAAGACCAGTCTCAGCAATTTAGGGAGACCCTGTTTCAAAATGCAAACACAAAATCGGGCTGAGGGTATAAGTCAGAGGTAGAATGCTCCTGGGTTCAGTTCCAGCTCACACACACACACACACACACACACACACACACACACACACACACGAGCATGTGCGCGCACTCAAATTTGTATAAGAAGTGCTAGATGGCAGAGAGGTTCCTGTTACAGATTCTGTAGCATTGACTCCTTGAAATGACTCCTTCTGGAGACAAAGACCTTGAGTGATAGCTTTGACTGTAGAGGACACAGAGACCAAGAATAGGTCACTAGTCTAAAATCTGGCTAGAAAGCCGCCTGAAACTGTAAGCCCAGGACTCCTTCCAGAAGTGTCCCAGGCCTTGAAGGTGGGAATTTAACAAATCCCCTAGCCTAGCACGCCTATAATCCCAGTACTTGGGAGGCTGAGACAGGAGGATCGAAAGTTCATGGCCAGCCTTGGCAACTTAGTGAGGCCCTCAGCAACTTAGTGAGACCCTGTTTCAAAATTAAAAATAAAAATGAGGCCGGGGTGGTATATGCTTGTAATCTCAGTACTTGGGAAGCTGAGACAGGAGGATTGCAGGTTTGCAGCCAGACTCTGTTACTTAGTGAGGCCATCTGCAACTCAGTGAGACCCTGTTTCAAAAATAAAGAATAAAAAATAGGGCTGAGGGTGTAGCTCTGAGGTAGAATGCCCCTGGGTTCAATCATTCCCAGTACCACCAAAAAAAAAAAAAAAAAAAAAAAGTGCTGCCGGTGTGGTGGCGCAAGGTGGTAATCCCAGTACTTTGGAGGCGGAGACAGGAGGATCACAGGTTCAAGGTCAGCCTCAGCTACTTAGTGAGGCCCTCTGCAACTTAATGAGACCCTGTTTCCAAATAAAGAATCAAAAATAGGGCTAGGGGTGTAGCTCGGAGGTAATATGTCCCTGGGTTCAATCTCCAGTACTGCAAATAAATAAATAAATAAATAAATAAATAAATAAATAAATAAATAGAGTTGGGGGTGTAGCTCAGAGGTAAAACGCTTCTGGGTTCCACCCCCCAGTACTAAAACAAAAAACCCCAAACCCCTTTGTTCTGGGGGGGGGCATGCGGAAGGTTAATGCCTTAGGCTTGGGGTCCCCAGGGGAGAAAATGATAGCCCAGGGAGGTTCAGTGGCAATCCCCTCCCAATAATTGAGGGCTTAATGAGATGCGTGGGGGGCTCCGACTGCGGGTGTTCCAGCCGCAGGTGAGGTTTCTCCCGGCTAGGAGCCTTCTGCGGGCTCCGGGGCGCGGCGGGGGAGGGGTTAAAGGGGGCGGGGTGGGGCGGGGCGGGGCCGCGGCTCGGGCTCCCGGGCCAGGGGTGTCGCCGCCGTCCTGCCCCGCGGGGGCGCCCGCTGGGTCCCCGCGCCGCGGAGGAGCTGGACCCGCTCGCAGCCCGAGAAGCGCCGCCGCCCGCCCCGTCCAGCCGCCGCGCAGGTAGGCGCCCATCCCGCCGCCGCCCGTCGGGCGCCCGCAGCCCGCGCTCCCGGCGCCTCTCGGCTCCCCAGCCCCGCTCGGCTGCCTCGCTCTCCCGCGCCGTCCCGCCCGCCCCTCGCGGCGCCCGCGGCCCCCAGCTGTGCCGCGTGTGGGTCCCCTGCCTCCCGGGGCGTCTCTCCTTCTGTCTCTGGATGTCTCTGCGTGTCTGTTCCTTTCTCTCTGCCTCTCCCCTCCGCCTGCCCCATCCTCTCTGCCTCGGTGTCCCTTCTCCTCCACCTCCGTGGTGTCCCCCCTGTCTCTTGTGGAGCCCGCTCGGTCTCCATCTCTGACGGGTCTGAGCATCTCTTTGCCTTTCCTGTCTCCGTCTCTCTAGAGCCCTGCTCTCTGTCGCTTTATTTCTGTCTCTGTCTTACCTCCCTCCGTTTTGGTACCTTCAGCCCCAGTTCATCTCCTTCCATGTCCTAAAGCATCCTGGAACTTTCCTCTGGCTGGGGAGGCTGCTTTGGGACTGGGGTAGGGGGCAGTGGGATTGTGACCTGGGGTAAGTTGACTCTAAGTGACACAGTGACCCCAGGACCCCCTTCACAGTCACCCCATTGCTCCTAAGGTCTACTCACCCCACCCTCCCATTTCAGGAATTCCTGGCTGAGGGGTGGACTTCCTCCCCCACTTCCTCCCTTCCAGGATTTGGCTGGGTCACTATTAACTCTTTCCTGTCTCTGCCTTGCTCCCCTCCCCTTGAATTGGACACCCCCCATCTCAAACCAGGCTGAGGGAAAGCTCTAGAATGTGTGATGCATCAATCTGCCGTGTGTGTGTGTGTGTGTGTGTGTGTGTGTGTGTGTGTGTGTACATGCTTGGGCTGGATATATACCATTGGGGGACTTTTTTAGGGGCACAGATGGAAAAGACGGGGGCCACCCCAGGGTCCCCTCTGAGGGTGCCCAGCAGCCCCACTTCTCTGGACCCCGCCAACAGGGCCCCCATCAACTTTGTCTCTGTGGAAGGACTTGACTTTAGGTTTGGGGTGAGGATGGAGAAGTTCTCCTTTGGGGAGGCATCTCAGTAGGAAAGAATGAAGGATGAATAGGAGAGGTTCCCAGGACTCTAGGAATCATATTACCCACTTATTTATTTATTTATTTACGGTCTTGTGGATTGAACCCAGGGGCATTCTACCTCTGAGCTACACCCAGCCCTATTTTCATTCTTTATTTTTTTATTTTATTTTATTTTTTTTTGCGGTACTGGGGACTGAACTCAGGGGCGTTCTACCTCCGAGCTATACCCCTAGCCCTATTTTTTATTCTTTATTTTGAAACCGAGTCTCACTAAGTTGCGGAGGGCCTCACTAGGTAGCTGAGGCTGGCCGCGAACCCGGATCCTCCGGTCTCAGCCTCCCGAATGCTGGGATTACAAGCGTGCGCCACCACGCCCGGCTCATTCTTTATTTTGAAACAGGGTCTCACTAAGTTGCGGAGGGCCTCACTAAGTAACTGAGACTGGTCTCGAACTTACGATCCTTCTGTCTCAGCCTCTCAAGTACTGGGATTACAAGCATGTGTCACTAGGCCTGGCAATATTTCCCTTAAATGTGCACGTCTTTTGCTTTTTTTTTTTTGTAATGAGAATTGAACCTAGGGGCATCCTACCACCAAGCCACACCCCAGCCCTTTTTATTTTGAAACAGGGCCCCTCTAGTTTGCTGAGGGTCTTGCTAAATTGCTGAGACTGTCTTTGAACCTAGGATCCTACTGTCTCAGCCTCCAAAGTGCTGAGATTTATTTAAGGCCATGTGCCACCATGCCTGGCTGAATGTGACCATCTATGAATGGCAGGACCCAGGACATGAGGACCGTCAGAGTGGAGGACCCTAAATTTGAGGTCTATCAAATCAAAGTTCCTCAGGATGTTCAGACTCTTCAATCTAAGCAGACTAGTGTAGAAATCTTGGTAGTTTGCAGCTGAGGGCCCTTTATGAGCCATCTAGGCCAACCCCCTTCACCATTTTACAGATAGGGAAACTGAGGCCAAGAGCAGAATCCCCCATAGTGAGTCAGTACCAGGCTGGGGGCTGGGTTTCTTCCTGTTCAACCAAAGCCCAAATCCAGAGACCAGGCTTCTTTCGCCCAAATCCAGAGACCTGGCTTCTTTTGCTACCACTAAGTCGGATTAATTTGGGGAACGAGGTCTTTGAAGTGAGGGGGAGGGATGCCAGGGTGAGTAGGAATGGCCAGAATCCAGAAGGGAGGGTTTTAGGAGCAGAGAAAATATTTCCAACACCATGCCGGTGAGTCGGTGAGTCGGGAGAGGGACCAGCAAGTGGCTGGGGTGGAAGGGGTGGGGTTTCAGAGAGGGAGCCGGAGAGGAAGGGAGGTGGAGGGAGCCGGGATTAACTCCCGCCGTCTCCTGACCCTCCCCACCCTCCCCACGAAGCCCACTGTTCCCTTGGGACAGGGCCTGTAATTTGGTTTGTGTCTAGACAAATAATAACTCAGCTGGTGTGAGCAGAGAGGGATGAAGCAAGCCCGCTGAGCCAGGGATAGGGAGGCAGCCTCAATCCTGGTGTCCCCCCAGGTGTGAGAATTTAGGGGCCAGGCAGAGATGGTCATGAACCATCCCACCCTCTGTGCCTCTGTGAATTGGAGGTGTCTTAGAATCCTGCACAATCTTCATTTCAGGCTGCCGGAATGTTAAAAAAAAAAAAAGGTACAGTTAAGGGGGGGAAAAGAGGAAGTAGGGCTCACTTATTTAGAATATGTTCCCATTTCTGCAGAGAAATAAAAGGGTAAAAGGGAAATATGTATTTGTGTTTGCTGGGCAAAGATAAAAATCGCTAAGGGTTTAATAATAGATTATGAAAGTCATAGAATTTTTTTTTTTTAAATCATAGAGCGTTCTAACAATAGAACTTCAGAATCTTGGAATGTGAGACTCCTGCAATATTGGAAACTTAGAAAGGCGAGCGCTTACAAAGCCTACAAAGCGCCACGATGATAATAATAATAGACCGAGAGGGGAGTTCAAGCTCTAGAATGTTATAATAGAACATTAAACAGGTGAACTGAGCTGAAGATAGAACCATGGATTTGAGAGCAGGTGGAATCTGGAACGCCAGAGGGGTACATCCGAGGACTTTAGTGTCCCCTGCTGGGTGGGAGGGGGAGGAGGAAGAGATCCCCTTGTGAGAAATGGGGAAACTGAGGCCCACTGGAGCGGTTGGGGTGGCCCAACTGTCTACCGGTTTCCGCTGGCCGCCAGGGCACCAGGTGGGGAGCGAGGCACTGTGATCACATTTCGTCCCTAATGAGCAGACCGGAGCTGGCCCGTCCCCAGGGGCCGCTGGGGTAGGCGGGAAGCAGAAGCCCACAAAGGAGGCAGAGGGGGGAACCAGCCTGGTGGCTTCAGGACAAGGCTGGTGAGTGGGCTGAGGGGGGAAGGAGAAGATGGGGGTGGTGTCACTTCTCCCTCTTGTCCTCTCAGCCCTCCAAATGCTTGAGCCTTACTAGTTTTGGGGGTGGCAGAGAATTATTTGTCCTAAGCAGCTGAGGCCCATAGAGAGGATGGGGGCCAAACCAGTCTTTCCTGCCCCTCACCCCAGTATTGCTCAGCACTTGGGCTTATCTCTCCTGCTCTTCTCCAGGGGGACCGTAGAGACCCAAGTGGGAGCTGGGGATCTGTGGGATAGGGGAACATCTTACGGGCTGTGAGACTTGGGGGTTCACCCGCCCAAAAAAGCCTGAGTAGGGGAGGGAACATAGACCTCAGCTGAAGAAGGTCTTGACCCCGGGACTGGGCAGGTGAGGGAGGGTCACCCAAGACAGGGAGGATCACTTGACTTTTGTTTGTTTGGTTCTAGAGATTATTTGTTTTGAGGTACTGGGGATTGAACCCAGGGGCATTCTACCTCTGAGCTACACCCCCAGCCCTATTTTTTATTCTTTATTTTGAAATAGGGTCTCATTCAGTTGTGGAAGGCCTCCCTAAGTAGCTGAGGCTGGCCTCGAACCTGCCATCCTCCTGTCTCAGCTTCCCCAGTACTGGGATTACAAGTGTGCGCCACCACGCCGGGCTTGTTTTAATATTTTATTTTGAAACAGGGCCTCACTAAGTTGCTGAGGCTGTCTTTGAACTTGCCATCCTCCTGTCTCAGCCTCCCAAGTACTGGGACTGCAGGCGTGCACCACCACACCTGAGTACTTGTTGTATGTGGGTGCTTTCACATGTGTGGCAAGAAGATCTGTATCTTCCAGCAGGTTCTCAAAGGGATCTGAGACCCCCTCTCCCCAGGAAGCTGTGAAAAATGACAGGATCTCCGGAAATGAGGCAAACAAAGCATTCGGGGAAGGGGAAGCTCTTCACGGAAGAGTGAGCCACAGTTCTTCCCAGTCACAGTCATGTCACATCTGTGACCTACACAACTGCTTTGCTGCTCTGGGTCTCTATTTCCCCATCTATACCAGGAAGGGGTCAGAAATAGCCTTGTCCCTCCGCCCCCCAGCCCAGTTGGCACATATAGGCGGTGGCCTTGTAGAATTCTTTTGTTTGGTTTTGGTACTAGAGATTGAACCCAGGGGCTTTCTACCTCCCAGCCACACCCTGTGCCCTTTTTATTTTCTATTTTTGAAACAGGGTCTCACTAAGTTGCTGAGGGCCTCCCTAATTTGCTGAGGCTGCCCTCAAACATGTGATCCTCGTGTCTCAGCCTCCCAAGTACTGGGATTACTATATACCTGCTGGCTGACATCATGGAATTCTAAGAGTCTGAAGTTGTGTGCTGACTTTGGTGGGGGGTTAATGGTGGGCAGATGTCAGGTAGGGAGGAAGAAGGGGTCATCTCATTGTTGGAGATACCCTCCCCCATGCTCAGCACTCCCAAGATGCTGGTGGGCTGGGGAAGGGGAGGTGTGGGTGCCAGACAGGAAGAAATTAGCAATGGGAAGCTGTTTCCTCCAGCTGCCAGAAACAAGTGTATTGCTGTAGACTCAGCCAGCTCTGGAGTCTAGAGAGGATGGGGAAGGGGACTCCCAGCTCTCTCAGGGCTGCTTCCTCCTATTACCAACTGGTTCACTTCTTCTTTTGTGTGGGTGGAGGTGGAATACCCAGAGGCATTCTACCTCCAAGCTACACCTCCAGCTGTAGTGTGTGTGTGTGTGTGTGTGTGTGTGTGTGTGTTTTACTGGGGAATGAACCCAGGTGCATTCTACCTTTGAGTTATACCCCCAGCCCTATTTTATTTTTATTTTGAAATAGGGTCTTGCTAGGTTGCTGAGAGTCTTGCTACATCCTTGAACCTGCAATCCTCCTGTTTCAGCCTCTCAAATACTGGTATTACAGGCGTGTGCCACCACACCTGGCCCCAGCTGGTTCTTTTCTTGTCCCAGCTCTCCAGTGCCCGCAGAGTAGTAATTGTTCAAACACTGCATGTTTTATAGATGACAGGATATTCTTCTACCAAGGATTTTCACATCTGTGATGTGATTAGCATAAAGTATAAAGTTTGTTTTTTTGGGGGGCAACTGGGGGTTGAACCTTGGGTGATCTACCACAGAGCAATTCTACCCAAGCCCTTTTATTATTATTATTATTATTATTATTATTATTATTATTATTATTATTGTGTGGAACTGGGGATGGAACCCAGGGGCATTCTACCTCCGAGCTATACCCTCAGTCCTATTTTTTATTCTTTATTTTGAAACAGGGTCTCACTAAGTTGCAGAGTGCCTCACTATGTAGCTGAGGCTGGCCAAGAACCCAGATCCTCCTGTCTCAGCCTCCCAAGTACTGGGATTACAAACATTCGCTACCACGCCTGGCTCCTCTTTATTATTTATTTATTTACTTTTGTGGAACTGGGGATTGAAATCAGGGGCATCTTACCTCCAGCTACAACCCTAGTCCTTTTTTAAAACTTTTTTGTTTTGAAATAGGATCTCACTAGGTTATTGAGAGTCTTACATAAATGCTGAGGCTGGTCTCAAACTGTGATTCTCCTGACTCAGACTCCCAAATACTGGGATTACAGGTGTGCACACCACACGTGGCTCATTTGTTATTTTGAGATAGGGTCTGAGGTTGCTGAGGCTGGCCTTGAATTTGCCATTCTCCTGTCTTGGTCTCCCAAGCACTGGAATTACAGGCATGTGCCACCACACCCTCTTGTTTAGTATAAAGCTTGTTTCCCTGTTTTGCAGAATGAAAAACTAAGGCTCCTGAAGAAAAAGTAATTCTCTTAGTGTCACAGGAGAAAGAGATCAAGTGTCAGAGAAAGGGAAGACCAAGGGGCAGAGAGAGGGGGACAGAGGACAGAGGAGCAGGGAGAATGTTTATTTTTGTTTTTTAGTACTGGGGATTGAACCCAGTGGCATTCTACCTCTGAGCTATAATCCCAGCTTGTGTGTGTGTGTGTGTGTGTGTGTGTGTAAGGAATTCTACCTCCGAGCTACACTCCCAGCCCTATTTTTTAATTTTTACTTATTTATTTATTTTTTAATTTTTTGCGGTACTGGGGATTGAACCCAGGGATTGTACCTCCAAGCTACATCCCCAGTTCTATTTTTTATTCTTTATTTTGAAACAGAGTCTCACTAAATTACAGAGGGCCTCACTAAGTAGTTGAGGCTGGCCTTGAACCCGGATCCTCCTGTCTCAGCCTCCCAAGTACTGGGGTTACAATTGTGCACCACCACGCCCAGCTTAATTTTTATTTTGAAATAGGGTCTCGCTAGGTTGATGAAAGTCTCACTACTTGCTGAGCCCCCAGCTCTTTTATTTTATTATTATTATTTTTATTTTTAAACAGGGTCTTGCTAAGTTGCTGAGGGTCTCACTAAGTTGCTGAGGCTGGCCTTGAGCTTGTGATCCTCCTGTCTCCACATCGCAAATAGTGGGATTATAGTCTCCTGCTGCCAGGAAGGGCTGGGGAGAGTGTTTGATTGACCTGGTTAGGGTAAGAGGTTTCCACTGAAGAGAGGGACTGGGTCATACTAGCCAGGAACAAGCCTCCTGATCCCATGTGCCACAGGACCCAGAAGCCTCTGTGAGTCTAGGGTGGGGGCAGGATTTGCTGAGTTGGGGGCTCAGCCCTGACCTTGTGAAGTCAATTAGGAAGCTGACAGATCCTGACCTTTTGGTTCTTCTCTGCTCCATTCTTCCCCGGGGCCCTGCAGGGCCTCCTCAGCCTGGGGCGTGACCTCACAGGAAAGGGCAAGGGAGGTGCCATGGGGAGTGGGCTACCTGTGCAGTCTTCCTATGCCAGGCCTCCAGCCTCTGCACAGCTTCTGGAATGGCTTCTGTGTGCGGTCATTTATTGAGCACCTAGTGTATGCCAGGTCAGTCCAGCTGCTGGTGATAGGGCAATCAACAAGACACAAGGTCCCTGCCTTCCTGGAAGGCCTATCTTAGACAGACAGACAGACAGACACATACTAGACATAAGGAAATGTGAAGAGGAGAGGTGGTCCTGGGGACATGGTGGAGAAGGACTCCGTGAGGGGGTGAAGAGGTAAGGGAAGCGGTTGAGAGGGAGCTCAAGGAACAGGGGAAAGTGAGTGCGAAGGTTTGGGGGTTGGGCGGGGGTGGGGGAGGGCACAGTGGCTGTGATCCAGCTATTCAGGAGCCTGAGGCAGGAGGATCAAAAGTTCCAGGTCAACCTAGGCAACTTAGCCAGACCCTGTCTCAAAAGTAAAAAAATAAAAAGCAGCCAGGCGTGGAAACTCACGTCCATAATCTCAGTACTTAGAGGCTGAAACAGGATCACAGGATCAAGACCAGCCACGGCAGCCTAGGGAGACTCTCAGCAACCTACGGAGACCTTGTTTGTTTGTTGTACTGGGGATTGAACCCAGGGCATTCTACCTCTGAGCTACACTACCAGCCTTCTTATTTTTTATTTTTGAAACAGGTTCTCTGTAGGTTGCTGAGAGTCTGGCTAAGCTGCTAAGACTGTCCTACAACGTGCAATCCTCTGGTCTCAGCCTCCCATGTACTGGGATTATAGGCATGAGCCACCATGCCTGGCCTGTAGGTGTCTTAGAGAAACATGTGCAAATTCAGGAATCACTGTGCAAGTGGAAATCTGAGAGGTTCTCAGGGACCTACTTATTTTGAAACCAGGTCTCACTAATTTGTGGAGTGCCTCACTAGGTAGCTGAGGCTGGCTTCGAACCCAGATCCTCCGATCTCAGCCTCCCAAATGCTGGGATTACAAGCGTGCGCCACCACACCCGGCTCCTACTTCTTATTCTTTATTTGGAAACTGGGTCTCACTAAGTTGCGGAGTGCCTCACTAGGTAGCTGAGGCTGGCCATGAACTCGGATTCTCCAGTCTCAGCCTCCCAAATGCTGGGATTACAAGCGTGTGCCACCACGCCCGGCTTATTTTTATTTTATTTTATTGTAGTACTTGGGATTGACCCCTCTGAACTGGGGATTGAACCCCGAAGCATTCTACCTTCAAGCTACACCCCCAGCTCCATTTTATTTCTTATTTGGAAACAGTGTCTCAGTAGGTTGATGAGAGTCTCACTACTTGCTGAGGCTGTCTTTGAACCTGCCACCCTCTTGTCTCAGCCTCCCATGTACAGGGGTTACAAGCGTGTGCCACCATTCCCAGCTTCCCAGATACCATTTTTTATTTTTTGCTTTGAAATAGGGTCTTGCTAGGTTGCTGAGAGTCTCCCTAAATTGCTGAGGCTGATCTCAACCTGCGATCCTCCTGTCTCACCTTCCCAATTCTGGGATGACAGGTGTGCACCATCATGCCTGGCTTTTTTTTTTTTTTTTTTTTTGTGGTACTGGGGATTGAACTCAGGGGCATTCTACCTCCGAGCTCTACCCCCAGCCCTATTTTTCATTCTTTATTTTGAAACAGGGTCTCACTAAGTTGTGGAGTGCCTCACTAGGTAGCTGAGGCTGGCCTCAAACCCGGATCCTCCTGTCTCAGCCTCCCAAATGCTGGGATTACAAGTGTGTGCCACCACGCCCGGTTATGCCTGGCTATTTTTTTAACTTTGAGACAGGGTCTTTCTAAGTTGCTCAGGCTGGACTCAAACTTGTGATCTTCCTGTCTCAGCTTCCAAGTCCCTGGGATTACAGACATGTGCTACCATGCTTGGCTAGATCTTTTTCTTCAAGTTCTCACATTCAAAACAACTAAATGTGCAGACCCAGACCCTCAATGGAATGGCTTCCACAGGTGCCTGTGACTCAGGACATCACTGCCCTTCTCTCTGGGGCTGGTGGTGCTCAAGGTCCACAATTATTCTTTGCCCTATGATTGCAGGTCCCAGAACCAAGCAGGTGACAGGCCCCAGGTTCTCATTTGAGAAAATGTAGGTGGGGAGAGACAATGAGCGGAGCACTTCTGGAGAGGCGACAGTAGTTGCTGACCCCAGGGCTTCCCTGTGCCCCCTGACCTTGCACTTAACCAGGTCCTTTCCTCCTTCCTTCCCCCAGCAGCTATGGCTCCCAGTCCCTGTTGTCAGCCCAGAGCCTTTTTCTCTGCAGTTATTTGGGAAATGGAAGCACATGCTGGAAAAGGGTTGGAGAGCAGAGATGGCACCTCCCGCCATCAGCACCTTGGACAGGTCTCAGCATGGCTCTGTGCCTCAGTTTGTCAAATAAGGAATTAACTACTTTCCACATGGGATTCTTGAACATTTTAATAAAATGACAACCATAAAAGGCCTTGGAGCCGGGTCCACTATGTAGTAGGGCTCAATAAACTGTAGCTGTTATTACCATCATTGTTGTCCTTACTGTTAAGAATGTGTTCCCCTAAGCCGGGCGTAGTGGTGCACGCTTGTAATCCCAGCATTTGGGAGGCTGAGACCGGAGGATCCGGGTTTGAGACCAGCCTCAGCTACCTAGTGAGGCACTCCACAACTTAGTGAGACCCTGTTTCAAAATAAAGAATGAAAAATAGGGCTAGGGGTATAACTCGGAGGTAGAACACCCCTGAGTTCAATCCCTAGTACCACAAAAAAAAAAAAAAAAAAAAAAAAGAAGAAGAATGTGTTCCCCTAGCAGGGCACGGTGGTGCACCTTGTAATCTCAGTATTTGGGAGGCTGAGACAGAACAATGGCAGGTTTGAGGCTAGCCTCAGAAATTTAGTGAGACCCTGTTTCAAAATAACAAAATAGGGCTGGGGGTGTCGCTTAGAGATAGAACCAGGAAAAAAAAAAGTGTTGCCCTGACACTGTACCTATAAATATGTATAATTATGTCAGTTAAACATAAAACTAGAGTTCAGTGTGGTGGAGCATGCTTGTAATCCAAGTACTTGAGAGGCTGAGACAGGAGGACCGTGGATTTGAGGTCAGCCTCAGCAACTTAGTGAGACCTTGTTTCAAAATAAAAAATAGCCGCATGTGATGGTGCATGCTTGTAAGGATGAGACAGGGGAATTACAGATTCTCGGCCAGCCTCAGGAACTTAGTGAGACCCTCTGCAACTTAGTGAGACCCTATTTCAAAATAAAAATAAAATAGGGCTGGAGTGTAGCTCAGAGGTAGAACACCCCTCGGTTCAATCCCTAGTACCAACTGAGAGAGAGAGAAAGAGAGAGAGAGAGAGAGAGAGAATGAGAGAGAATGCTGTGCCTTGGATAGGGATGGGAGGCTGGTCTCAGCCCCAGTTCCATTGCTGCCTTGCTGTGCATCCTTAAGGGGGTGGCCCAACCTCACTGGGGCCCTTATGAAGTGATAGGTTAGACTAGTCCAGTGATCTCTGAAGCATGATACGGTGCATACATCAGTTTCTCAGCCTCTGGGAAGGAAGTTCTAAATTCCCAGTTGATTTTTTTTGGGGGGGGGGGCACTAGGAATTGAACCTCTAGGGTATTCTACCTCCAAGCTACACCCCCATCCCTTTTTATTTTTTGTTTTGAAACAGGGTCTCACTGAGTTGCTCAGGCTGTCCTTGAACCTGTGATCCTCCTCACAAGTACTGGAATTACAGGCATGCACCACAACACCTGATTAAATTGGTCTTTATTTTTTAACATCTATTTGGGGAACAAAGTTACCTAGGGTTCCTCAAGTCTGTGTTCTCAGAGACCTGTAGCTAAGGATGGGGCTCCTGCAGGCATTTCAGGGTGTCTACCCTGGGTCACTCGCAGGAATTATGGGAGGGGTGTGGGGAGAAGGGCTAGGAATGTCCACACTGCCTCACTGTTGTCCACTGCCCCCCCTCCCTCCAAGGTCAGCCCTGTGAGGTGTCTGAGAGACTGGAGGGCCTCTCCTGCCCCCTTCATAGCCTCCCTTCTCCCCATAACCCCCTCTGATCCAGCCTTCTCCCTTCTTCCTGCTTCCAGCCCGCGACCCCCTTTCCTGGGACCTTGTTGGTAACCACATTTTTCCTTCTGTCTACAGGGGTCCTAGGAGAAGCCAGCGCTCCTGCCCACACTGTCCTATCTCAGTACTCTCCTGTATAGTCCCTGGGTCTTCTAGACCATTCCTCCTTACCAGTACTTCAACACTGGCACTCTTATCTTCCTGGGTCCCCTATAGAGATCGCCCTGTCTGCACCACCCACCGATGCCTTCATCTCTGTAAACGCTTTCCTTCCCTGATTTTGCTGCTAGCCCCGATTCCCTTATTTATGCCCTGATTGCTCCTGCAAACGCCCCCTCCATAGACCTCTGTTGCTCTCACCACCCCCAAACCTCCCTCTTGTCCTCGCTCGATCCGTCCTTCACCCTTTCCCTCTCAAGCTCTCCCCCTCCCAGCCCAGACCTCCCTACGGTTCACCTCAACCTCATCTTTTCCTCGCGAGCTTCTCCGGCTATGTGCCCCTGAGCCTCCAAGGAGGGGGCTCAGGGGGCCCGATGGCCTCCCGCCCCCCGTGGCCCCGCAGCCCCTGTGGGCCAGGGGAAGCGGCCCGGGAGCCGCAGTGCCCAGGATGGGCAACCGCACGTGGGAGGGCTGCCACGTGGACTCGCGTGTGGACCACCTCTTCCCGCCCTCCCTCTATATCTTCGTCATCGGCGTGGGGCTGCCCACCAACTGCCTGGCGCTGTGGGCGGCCTACCGCCAGGTGCGCCAGCGCAACGAGCTGGGCGTGTACCTGATGAACCTCAGCATCGCCGACCTGCTCTACATCTGCACGCTGCCGCTCTGGGTCGACTACTTTCTGCACCACGACAACTGGATCCACGGCCCCAGGTCCTGCAAGCTCTTCGGCTTCATCTTCTACACTAACATCTACATCAGCATCGCCTTCCTGTGCTGCATCTCCGTGGACCGCTACCTGGCCGTGGCCCACCCGCTGCGGTTCGCGCGCCTGCGCCGCGTCAAGACGGCGGTGGCCGTGAGCTCGGTGGTCTGGGCCACGGAGCTGGGCGCCAACTCGGCCCCTCTGTTTCACGACGAGCTCTTCCGGGACCGCTACAACCACACCTTCTGCTTCGAGAAGTTCCCCATGGAGGGCTGGGTGGCCTGGATGAACCTCTACCGGGTCTTCGTGGGCTTCCTCTTCCCCTGGGCGCTCATGCTCCTGTCCTACCGGGGCATCCTGCGCGCAGTGAGGAGCAGTGTGTCCACCGAGCGCCAGGAGAAAGCCAAGATCAAGCGGCTGGCCCTCAGCCTCATCGCCATCGTGCTGGTCTGCTTCGCGCCCTACCACGTGCTCCTCCTGTCCCGCAGCGCCGTCTACCTGGGCCGGCCCTGGGACTGCGGCTTCGAGGAGCGCATCTTCTCGGCCTACCACAGCTCGCTGGCCTTCACCAGCCTCAACTGTGTGGCCGACCCCATCCTCTACTGCCTGGTCAACGAGGGTGCCCGCGGCGACGTGGCCAAGGCCCTGCACAACCTGATCCACTTCCTGGCCAGTGACAAGCCCCAGGAGATGGCTAACGCCTCGCTCACCCTGGAGACCCCGCTCACTTCCAAGAGGAGCAGCATGGCCAAGGTGGCGGCGTCCAGCTGGGCGGCCTCTGCCCCTCCGCCCTCCCAGGGGGACCAGGTGCAGCTGAAGGTGCTGCTGCCAGCACAATGAACCGCCCAGAGCGGCCCCCCAAGTCTCCTGCCACGCCCCTCTCCCCGGGGTGTGGCGTGTGCAAATTGTATGTAAAGGGCCTGCAGTGTGGTGTGTACCTGTAATCCCGGGACCTGGGAGGCTGAGACAGGAAGATCACACGCAGGTTTGAGAACAGACTCAGCAACTTGGTGAGACCCTGTGTCAAAATTGAAAATTAAAAAATAGGGCTGGGGGGGGTACCTCAGAGGTAGAATGCCCCTGGGTTCAAACCCCAGTGAAAAAGAAAGTATATAAATGAGGCTGTGTTAATATTCCTAAGAATACATGACAACAGGAAAAGAGGTTGGTGTGTCATTGGTCACCATCATCTTCCTTCACTGTGATCCCGAAACAAGTCCATTTACCTGTCCAGCCCTGGACTGGGCAATGACCCTGTCCTCAAGGGCTCCCAGACCCTGCCACAGTTTGGGGATCAAGGAGGGCTTCCTGGAGGAGAGGAGGAGTAAGTTAAATATTTGTTTTCCAAAAGGTGATGCACAGCCAGGTGTGATGGTCCACGCTTGTGATCCCAGTACTTGGGAGGCTAAGGCAGGAGGATCACAAGTTCGAGACCAGCCTCAGCAACTTAGCAAGATGCTGTTTCAAAATATTTTGTTTGAAACCGGGCGTGGTGTCGTACGCTTGTAATCCCAGCATTTGGGAGGCTGAGACTGGAGGATCCGGGTTCAAGGCCAGCCTCAGCTAGCTAGTGAGGCACTCTGCAACTTAGTGAGACCCTGTTTCAAAATAAAGAATAAAAAATAGGGCTGGGGGTGTAGCTCGGAGGTAGAATGCCCCTGAGTTCAATCCCCATTACTGAAAAAAATATATTTTGTTTGTTTTCGTGGTACTGGGGATACCTAGGGGCATTCTACCTTTGAGCTACACCTACAACCTTACTTTAATTTTTATTATTATTATTATTTTGTGTGTGTGTGTGTGTGTGGGTGGTACTGGGGATTGAGCCCAGGGGCATTCTACCTCTGAGCTACATCTCCAGTCCTATGTTTTTTATTCTTTATTTTGAAACAGGGTCTCACGAAGTTGCGGAGTGCCTCACTAGGTAGCTGAGGTTGGCCGCAAACCCAGATCCTACAGTCTCAGCCTCCCAAATGCTGGGATTACAAGCGTGAGCCACCACACCTGGCTTTAATTTTTATTATTATTTGTGTGTGTGTGTGTGTGTGTGTGGTACTGGGGATTGAACTTAGGGGCGTTCTACCTCCGAGCTACACCCCCAGCCCTATTTTTTATTCTTTATTTTGAAATAAAGAGTCTCACTAAGTTACGGAGGGACTCACTAAGTAGCTGAGGCTGGCCTCGAACCTGGATCCTCCTGTCTCAGCCTCCCAAATGCTGGGATTACAAGCATGCGCCACCATGCCCGGCTTAATTTTTATTATTTTGAAACAGGATCTTGATATGTTGGTGAGCATCTCATTACTCACTGAGGCTGTTCTTGAACCTCCAATTTTCCTGTCTTAGGAACAAGTGTGTGCCATCTTGCCTGGTTCAAAAAAATTTAAAAAGGACTTTGAGTGTATCTCAGAGGTAGAATGTCCCTGGGTTCAATCCCCAGTAAAACACACACACACACACACTTAGAGATTTAGGATTATTTCCAACAAAGAAGTAACTATGGCTCAAAGGGAAGGTGGAAGGAGACATTTGCTGACTATAGTCATAACATTTGCCCTTAGGGTGCCCTGGATGATGTGGGAGAGTGGGACAGACAGAGCAATCTAAGATTCTAGATAAGCAACATTTTCCTCATCAGATTGAGGATGAAGAAGGAGAATGTCAGAAACCAAGTAAAGGAGCCAGGCATGGTGGCGCACACTTGTAATCCGAGTGTACTTGGGAGGCTGAGACAGGAGGATTGCCGGTTCAAGGCCAGCCTGGAGGAGTGAGCAGGGCAGGCCTACGGAATAGGCTCTGGATAAGAGGAAGAATACATACGTTAATTCAAAAGAGATTCGTACCCAGCCCTGTGCAGAGTTGGTCTGGGGATACGGCATTGACTAAGCTCTGGCCCTGCCCCCATGAGGCTCAGGATAAACAAGTAAAACAAATAAATATAAACTGGCAAGCCAGACTTGTGGCACATGATTGTAATTCCAGTACATGGAAAGCTGAGACAGGAGGATTGCAAGATTGAAGCCAGCCTCAGCAACTTAGTGAGACTATTTCCAAATAAAAAATAAAGTAGAGCTGGGCATGGTGGCACACACTTGTAATCCCAGTACTTGGGAGGCTGAGACAGGAGGATCTGGGTTCGAGGCCAGCCTCAGGTACTTAGTGAGGCCCTCTGCAACTTAGTGAGACCCTGTTTTGAAATAAAGAATAAAAAATAGGACTGGGGGTGTAGCTTGGAGGTAGAATGCCCCTGAGATCAATAAATAAATAAAGTAGGTAGAAAGCTCAGAGGTAGAATGCTTCTGGATTCAATCTTCAGCACCAAAATGAACAAACTGGCACACATTTATAGTCCTAGCTTTTTGGGAAGCTGGGGTGGGAAGATCACCTGAGCCCTGAAGTTAGAGACTGGATCAAGCAATAGAGCAAGACCCCTATCTCTAAAAAAAAAAAAAAGAAAAGAAAGAAAAAAAGAAGTAGGGCATGGTAACACCTGTCTGTGGAAGGGGGGAAAAAAATGGAGAGAGAGAGAGAGGAAGGAAAGAAATAAATGCTGGGCCTTGTGGTGCATGTCTGTAATCTCAATACTTGGGAGACTGAGATAGGAGGATCGAAGGCTTGAGGCCAGCCTTAGCAACTTAGTGAGACCATCAGGAACTTAGTGAAGCTGTTTCAAAATGAAAAATAAGCCGCCGCTAGGCCTGGCGGTGCATGCCTATAATCCTAGTCCTTGGGAGTCTGAGATAGGAGGATGGCAAGTTTGAGGCCAGTGTCAGCAACTTAGTGAGACATGCTGCAAAATAAAAAATAAAAAGATCTGGGGTGTACCTTGGAGGTAGAATTTCCCTGGGTTCAATCCCCAGTACCAAAAGAAGAAAAAGAAAGTTAAATAGAAAGAGGAAGAATAAGCTGGGTGTGGTGGCGCACGCTTGTAATCCCAGCATTTGGGAGGCTGAGACCTGAGGATCCGGGTTCGCGGCCAGCCTCAGCTACCTAGTGAGGCACTCTGCAACTTAGTAAGACCCTGTTTCAAAATAAAGAATAAAAAATAGGGCTGGGGGTATAGCTCGGAGGTAGAATGCTCCTGAGTTCAATCCCCAGTACCAAAAAAAAAAAAAAAAAAAAAAAAAAAGAGGAAGAATAAAGCAGGTTGAGGCAATAGTGACCTGGAGCCTGATCTAGAAAAGGAGGACAGAGCTGCTGTGATGGTACATGCCTGTAATTCCAGTACTTGGGAAGCTGAGACAAGAGGATCCAGTTTTTTGTTTGTTTGTTTTGTTTTTCAGTACTGGGGATTGAACCTAGGGGGCATTCTACCTCTGAGCTACATCCCCAGCCCTATTTTTTATTCTTTATTTTCAAACAGGGTCTCACTAAGTTGCAGAGGGCCTCACTAAGTAGCTGAGGCTGGCCTCCAACCCAGATCCTCCTGTCTTAGCCTCCCAAGTACTGGGATTACAAGCATGTGCCACCACACCCGGCTTAGGATCACAGGTTTGAGGCCAGTCTCAGCAATTTAGTGAGACCCTGTTTCAAATAATAAAATAAAATAGGGCTGGGGTTGTGGCTCAGAGGTAGAATGCCCCTGGGTTCAATCCCCAGTACCAAAAAATAAAATAGGACTGGAAATGTAGCTCAGAGGTAGAATGCCTCTATATTCAATTCCTAGTACCATACGGGAAAGAAGGATGGAAGGAAGGAAAGGAGGGAGGGAGGGAGGAAGGGAGGGAGGGAAAGGGAGGGGAGGGGAGGGGAGAGAAGAGAAGAGGACAGAGGAGGGCTCATTGAGGTGACTTATTAGGAGGTGAGGTGATCAGCCATGTGGGTTTTTTTATTTTATTTATTTATTTATTTTTGTGGTACTGGGGATTGAACTCAGGGAATTCTACCTCCGAGCTATACCTCCAGCCCTATTTTTTATTCTTTTTTTTTTTTTTTTTTTTTTGGTGGTACTGGGATGGAACGACCCAGGGGCAGTCTACCTCCGAACTACACCCTCAGCCCTATTTTTTTTTATTCTTTATTTTGAAACAGGGTCTCACTAAGTTGCGGAGGGCCTCACTAAGCAGCTGAGGCTGGCCACAAACCCAGATCCTCCAGTCTCAGCCTCCCAAATGCTGGGATTACAAGTGTGTGCCACCACACCCAGCTTTTATTCTTTATTTTAAAACAGGGTCTCACTAAGTTGCAGAGAGCCTCACTAAGTAGCTGAGGCTGACCACAAACCCGGATCCTCTGGTCTCAGCCTCCCAAGTACTGGGATTACAAGCATGCGCCACCACGCCTGGCTTATTCTTTATTTTGAAACAGCCTCACTAAGTAGCTGATGCTGGTCGAGCACCTGTGATCCTCCTATCTCAGCCTCCCAAGTACTGGGATTACAAGTGCGCACCACCACATCCTGGCTGAGACCCTGTTTCCAAATAAAAAAATTGGGCTGAGGGTGTAGCTCAAAGGTAGAATGCCTCTGTGTTCAATCCCCAGTAATCACAGGAGAGAAAACAAGCCTCTGTGAGGACTCTGCTTTGTACACTGAGATAAATGAGAGCCACAAGGGGGCCAGCAGAGGACTCACATGATTTTTCTTTTCTTTTCTTATGGTACTGGTGCCATACTCCCAGCACTTTTCATTTTTTGTTTTATAACAGGGTCTTGCTAGGTTGCTGAGATTCTTGCTACATTGCCGAGGCTGTCCTAAAATCTGTAATCCTCCTGTCTCAGCTTCCCATGTGTCACCATGCCTGTAATCCTACTAAGTTGCTGAAGGTTTCACTAAATTGCAGAGACTGGTCTGGAACCTGTGCTCCTCTTGTCTTAGCCTCCCAAATACTAGGATTACAGGTGAGCACCACCGCATACAGTGGCTGATATGACTTGACTTAAATATTAACAGGGTCCTGCTGGCTGGAGAAGAGAATAGGAAAGATAAAGGCAGTCAGCAGACATCTAGCCAGGAAATGTTGGTGCTGGCGGGTAGAGGATAGAACAAGAAGCAGTGGTCTGCCTTAGGATTTACTTTGAAGGGATTCTTTGGTAGAGGAAGCACCAAAGCCTGTGGGATTATGTAATATGAGCCCCTCATCCATTCTGGGAAAAGGGTGCCTAGGGGGCCTGGGTGGGAAGGGCCTCTGGGAATGAGCCCAGGCTCCAGTCCAAGCTGTCACTGGAGAGGCCAAGCAAGGGACCCAAGGTCTCGTGGCCAGTGTGTCAATGCTGGGGCCACCCTGGGCTCCCTCTCTCCTCCCCATCTCTGTGTCTGTTCCCACGCCCCAGGATGGCCAGGGCAGCCTGCCCTGGATGATGGTGTCCCTCTTTCTGCCCTGGTCTCAGAGTTACCATAACCAGGTCATTCCATAACCAGGCTGGTGAGAAGGAGGAAGCACCCACTCTGACAGGCCTCATCCTTCCCAGGAAATCTCTCTCCCTGCCTGGCTGGGAATGTAGCTCAGAACTAGAATGCCTCTGGGTTCAACCCTCAGCACCAAAGAAACAAACATCAGGCTCTTGTGATGTGGATTCACACACACACAAGTTCCTGGAAAGAAAAGTGGGGGGGAGAGGGAAATGGCAAGGGGAGGGGAATGAGGAAATGTAAAGGGGGGCCAGGAGTGGAGAGTGAAGGGGACTCAGAGGTGCAGGAAGTGGGGTGCTGGTGTTGGGTGGTAGACAACAGAGGGAGCCTGGGATCTGGGGGCTTTCCACCTATCCAACACCTAATGCTGGTAGGATGAAGATGGAGGGACCTGAACTATTGTCCCCCGAGCTGGACCCTCAATCGCGAGGACCCAATGGAGACGATAATCATGCGTTGCTGGTTCAAGCTTCTTTTATTGTACCCCCCCCTCAGTATCTCTCTCTGGGACTGAGGACATTACCCAAGCAGTAACAATAACAGTAACCACAACGTCCTCTAACAGCAACTCTAACAGTAACCGTCCTCATAGTAGTAGTCATCTCTCTTAGGGCGAGAGGTGGAGTACTCTTAAAGCCAACCAGGGCTTGAGCCACGAGGTGCCTGCATACAGCTCTCACCTGGGAGCACTCTCAGGCCACAGGCTCTGGCGTGCTGGTGCATGTGCTCTAGCGTGGCACAGCCCTAGGATGTTACCACCTGCAGCTGCTCCTGGCACTCTGCCAGGCGCCATCTTGAGGCAAGATCTCTCCGGGCCCGCTGGGCTAAGACCCCAACACTGAACCTGGTACTGGGAACTGAACCCAGGGGCATTCTGCCTCTGAGCTACACCTCCAGCCCTATTTTGTTTTTACTTTGAAACAGGGTCTTGCTAAGTTGAAAGGAGTCTCACTACTTTCGGACGGAGACTGTTCTCAAACCTGCGATCCTCCTGTCTTAGCTACTGAAGTACTGGGATTACAGGTGTACACCACCATGCCTGGCTTGGGAATCTTTTTTTTAATTTTATTTCTTTATTTTGCAGTACTGGGGATTGAAACCAGGGGCATTCTACCTCCGAGGCACACCCCTAGTCCTAGTCCCTCCCTTCCTTCCTTCCTTCCCTCCCTCCCTCCTTTCTTTCCTTCCCTCCCTCCCTTCCTTTCCCTCCCTCCATTCTTTCCCCATCCTCCCTTCCTTCCCTCCCTCCCTCCCTCTCCTTCCTTCCTTCCCTCCCTCCCTCCCTCCCTTCCTTCCTTCCTTCCTTCCTTCCTTCCTTGGGATTGAACCCAGGGACATTTTACCTCTGAGCTACACGTACCCCCAGCCCTATTTTTTTCCCCCCAGTACTGGGGATTGAACCCAGTACCGCAAAAAAAAAAAAGAGCTGGGGGTGAGCCGGGCGTGGCGCACACTTGTAATCACAGTACTTGGGAGGTTGAGACTGGAGGATCTGAGTTCGAGGTCAGCCTTAGCTACTTAGTGAGGCACTCCGCAACTTAGTGAGACCCTGTTTCAAAAATAAAGAATAAGCCGGGCGTGGTGGCGCACGCTTGTAATCCCAGCATTTGGGAGGCTGAGACCGGAGGATCCGGGTTCGCGGCCAGCCTCAGCTACCTAGTGAGGCCCTCTGCAACTTAGTGAGACCCTGTTTCAAAATAAAGAATAAAAAATAGGGCTGGGGGTAGAGCTTGGAGGTAGAATGCCCCTGAGTTCAATCCCCAGTACCGCAAAAAAAAAAAAAGGAAAAAAAAAGAATAAAAAATAGGGCTGGGGATGAAGCTCGGAGGTAGAATGCCCCTGGGTTCAATCCCCAGTACTGCAAAAAAAAAAAAAAAAAGAATAAAATGGGGCTAGGGGTATACCTCAGAGGTAGAATGCCCCTGGGTTCAATCCCTACTACCACAAAAAAATAAATAAAAATTAAAAATTAAAAAAATAAAAATTACAGCCAGGCATGGTTGTACACACTTGTAATTCCAGTACTTGGGAGGGTGAAAAGGAGAATCACAGGTTTAAGGCCAGTCTCAGCATTTAGTGAGGCTCTCAGCAACTTAGCAAGACTTTGTTTCAAAGTAAATGTGTGTGTGTGTGTGGTACTGGGGATGGAACCCGGGGCATTATACCTCCGAGATATACCCCCAGCCCCTTTTTAAAAATTCCTTATTTTGAAATGGTCTCACTAAGTTGCAGAGGGCCTCACTAAACAGCTGAGGCTGGCCTTGAATTTGCGATCCTCCACTCTCAGCCTCCCAAGTACTGGGATTACAAGCAAGCCCCCCCAATCCTGGCTTTCTTTTCTTTTTCTTTTTTTGGTACTGGGGATTGAACCCAGGGGCATTCTACCTCTGAGCTACACCCCCCAGCCCTATTTTTTTTTTTTTTTTAGTTCTTTATTTTGAAACAGGATCTCACTAACTTGCAGAGGGCCTCACTAACTTGCAGAGGGCCTCACTAAGTAGCTGAGGCTGGCTGTGAACCCAGATCTTCCAGTCTCAGCCTCCCGAGTATTGCGATTACAAGCATGTGCCACCATGCCCGGCTCCCAATCCCAGCTTTCAAAATTAAAACTTAAAAAAAAAAAAATAGGGGGCGGGACCTGGGGAAGGGTTAAATGAGAAATGTGTGCATGTATGCCTTTACCTATACTAGCTTGTACCTAACAAAGATGTGTGATTACAATGCACCAATTAAAAAATACATTAAGAAAAATAGGGCTGGGGGCATTCGCTCAGAGGTAGAAAACCCCTGAGATCCATCCCAAGAGCATAAAAAATAATAATAATAATAAAAATTACAGCAGGTGTGGTGGTGCACACTCATAATCCCAGTACTTGGGAGGGTGAAACAGGAAGATTGCAGGTTTGTGGCCAGCCTTAGTAACCTCATGAGGCCCTCTGCAAGTTAGTGAGACCGTTTCAAAATAAAAATAAAAAATGAGCCGGGCGTGGTGGCGCACACTTGTAATCCCAGCATTCGGGAGGCTGAGACCAGAGGATCCGGGTTCGCGGCCAGCCTCAGCTACCTAGTGAGGCACTCCGCAACTTAGTGAGACCCTGTTTCAAAATAAAGAATAAAAAATAGGGCTGGGGGTATAGCTTGGAGGTAGAATGCCTCTGAGTTCAATCCCCAGTACCGAAATAAATAAATAAATAAATAAAAATAAAAATAAAAAATAGGGCTGGGGGTATAGCTTGGAGGTAGAATGCCCTTGGGTTCAATTACACACACACACACACACACACACACCAAAAAACAAACAAACAAACAAAAGCAATAAAAAGGGTTGGGGGTATAACTCAAAGGGTAGAATGCCCCTAGGTTTAACCCCAGTACCTCCTGTGGTGACTGACTGTGGTAGAGCATGCCTGTAATCCCAGTTCTTGGGAGTCTGAGATAGGAGGAGCTAAGGTTTGAGGACAGCCTTGGCAACAGAGCAAGACTCTTAGTAAACTAGCAAAACCTTGTTTCTTTTCTTTATTATTATTTTTATTTATTTATTTTTATGTATGGTACTGGGAACTGAATCCAGGGCATTCTACCTCTGAGTTATACCCCCAGCCCTATTTTTCATTTTATTTTGAAACAAGGTCTTGCTAGGTTGATAAGTATCTCACTACTTTGCTGAGACTGACCTCAAACCCACAATCCTCCTATCTCAGTCTCTCAAGTACTGGGATTACAGGTGTGGGCCACCAGGCCTGGCTTTTTCAAAACAAAAAATAAAGCTGGGCCTGGTGGCAAACACTAGTCATCCCAGTACTTGGGAGGCTGAGATAGGAGGATTGTAGGTTCACAGCCAGCCTCAGCTACTTAGCGAAGACCTCCACAACTTAATGAGACCCTGTTTCAAAATACAGAATAAAAATAGGGCTGGAGGTGTAGCTCGGAGGTGAACGCCCCTGAGTTCAATCCCCAGTACCGCAAAAAAAAAAAAAAAAAGGAATTATTCAGCACCTACTGTGTATGGGACACTGTTGTAAGAGCTACAGAAATAGCAGTGGATTATATAAAAAAGAGTCATGTACATATTAAACCATATGGGATCCTCAGCACCCTGGTAGATCCTTGGGCCCCAAGGCTAACCCCTCCAGGTATCAGAAGAAGGTCCTGGGCTAGGATTGAAGAAATCGCAGCATCAACTCCACCTTGATTACCCTCTGGAAGTTTGGGCAAATCCTTTTTACCCTCTGGCTTCAGTTGGCCAGTCTACAAAATGCAAACTGGGTTGATCCTAAGTGGATGAAGTACCTTAAATAGGCCAGGGCTCAAGCTAGGCATGGTGACGTATGCTGTAATCTCAGTACTTGGGAGGCTAAGATAGGAGCATCGAAGGTTCAAAGCCAGCTTCGACAATTTAGAGAGGCTCTCAGCAACCTAGTGAAACCCTGTTTCCAAATAAGATATAAAATCAAGCTGGGGGTGTAGCTTGGAGGTAGAATGCCTGTGGGTTCCATACCCAGTACAAGGAAAAAAAAAAAAATAGATCCGGGCTCCCTCACACTTCCAGTCCAGAGGGGATCCTGGGAAGGGTTGTTTTGATGGACTGACTGTTGGCATTCTTAATAAATTAGAGCATCTGTGAGCCAGGCATGGTGGCACATGCTTGTAATCCCAGTATCTGGGAGGCTGAGACAGGAGGACCACAGTTTTGAAGACAGCCTCAGCAAATAGAGTCTCACTGTTTCAAAATTAAAAAAAAAAAGAAGTTTCAAAATAAATAAATCAGGTTTGGGGTGACAAAATCAGGCTGGGGATGTAGCTCAGAGGTAGAATGCCCCTAGGTTCAATTTCCAATAACACACACACACACACACACACACACACACACACACACACACACACACAGAGCATCTGGGTTCACACATACCAGTAAGGATGGAGAAATGCAGGTCCTTTGGTGCTGGGGACTTGACACAGAGTCAGAGTGGATGGGGAGAGCAGGGGAGAACTGTGTCCTGAAAAATTTCCTCCTCCCTACCCGCCCTCCACTCCTCTGCCTTCCGGCCCTCCCCGTCCACTACCCACCAGCACTCCACCACCCAGGAATTTCTCTCAACCCTTTTCTGACCTTGTTTATATGATGTTGTTTCCCGCTGGGTAAGGGAGGACAGTCTGGGACATGTCCTTAAAGTCCTTCCTGAGCCAGCTCCCTAGAGACCTTCACCCCTCAAAGAGGAAGTGGGACTGCTTGAGAACAGGGTTTATTAGTCCAGATGCCGGCTATCAACCACTGCAGGCTGAGCCCTGACCACCCTGTGCACTTCTCTCAGCTTCCATCTCTTTGTCAGTTACTCGGGAAATGGATTAGCTAGCTGCTTCTGAGTGTGAAATGAACTTTAGGCTGGAGTCAGCAATAATAATGTTCATATGCTCATAACCATATAGTAATAAGGGCTGTTTATTGAGTGCTTACTCTGTGACTAGCACCATCCCAAGCACTTAACATTTACACTGAAGATTCACATACTAGCCAGGTGTGGTGGTGCATGCCTATAGTCATAATACTTGGGAGGCTGAAACAGAAGGATTGTGAGTTTGAGGCCAGCCTCAGCAACTCAGCGATAGCCTCCACAAATTTAGTGAGACCTTGTTTCAAAACAAAAAATAAAATAGGGCTGGGAGTGTAGCTCAGATGTAGAATGTGCCCGGGATCAATCCTCAGTAACACACACACATACACACACAACTCACTCACATACAAAGCTGGGCAAGGTAGCATAAGCCTGTAATTGTAGTACTTGGGGAGGCTGAGACAGGAGGATCACAGGTTTGAGGCAAGCATCACCAACTTAGTGAGGCTCTCTGCAGCTTAGGGCTGAGACTGGAGGATCCAGGCTCAAGGCCAGCCTCTGCTACTTAGGCCCTCTGCAACATAGTGAGACCCTGTTTCAAAATAAAGAATAAAAAAATAGGGCTGGAGCCGGGTGTGGTGGCGCATGCTTGTAATCCCAGCATTTGGGAGGCTGAGACCAGAGGATCTGGGTTCGAGGCCAGCCTCAGCTACCTAGTGAGGCATTCCGCAACTTAGGGAGACCCTGTTTCAAAATAAAGAATAAAAAATAGGGCTGGGGTGTAGCTCGGAGGTAGAATGCCCCTGGGTTCAATCCCCAGTACCACACACACACACAAACACACACAAAAGAATAAGCCGGGCATGGTGGCATATGCTTGTAATCTCAGTTCTTGGGAGGCTTAGGAGGATCATAGGTTCAAAGCCAGCCTCCAAAGTGTAGTGAAGGTCTCAGAAACCTAGTGAGACTCTGTTTCCAAAAAAAAAGAAATAAAAAATAAGGCTGGAGGCATTGCTTGGAGATAGACTGCCTCTGGGTTCAATCCCAGTATCAAAATGAATGAATGAATGAATGAATAAATAAATAAATAAATAAATAAATAAATAAATGCCAGGCATGGTAGTACATGCTTGTAATCCCAGTACTTGGGAGGCTGAGACTGGAGGAGCCTGCCTCAGCTACTTAATAGCCTGCCTCAGTTACTTAATAAGGCTCTCTGCAACTTAGTGAAACCCTGTTTCAAAGTAAAGAGTAAGAGCTGGGTGTGGTGGTGCACACCTGCAATCCTAGCACTTGGGAGGCTGAGACAGGAGAATCGAAGGTTTGAGGACAGCTGTAGCAAATAGTGAGACTTTCATTAACCTAGCAAAACCCTGTTTCAAAATAAAAATAAAATAGCGCTGGGGGTGTAGCTCAGAGGTAGAATGTCTCTGGGTTCAATCCCCAGTGCCAAAAAAAAAAAAAAAAAGGGTAAAAAAATAGGGCTGGGGGTGTAGCTCAGAGGTAGAATGCTCCTAGGTCCATTCCCTAGAACCACGAAAAATAAAATAAAATAAAAAATAATAAAATAGCTGGGTGTGGTGGCGCACACCTGTAATACGCCTGTAATCCCAGTACTTGGGAGGCTGAGACAGGAGGATCACAGGCTTGAGAACAGCCTCAGTAAGTAGTGAGCAAATAGCAAGACTCATCAACCTATCCAGACTTTGCTCCAAAATAAAAATAAAATAGGCCTGGCGTGGTGGCGCACGCTTGTAATCCCAGTACTTGAGAGGCTGAGACCGGAGGATCCGGGTTCACGGCCAGCCTCAGCTGCTTAGTGAGGCTCTCCGCAACTTAGTGAGACCCTGTTTCAATATAAAGAATAAAAAATAGGACTGGGGGTATAGATCGGAGGTAGAATGCCCCTGGGTTCAATCCTCAGTACCGCCAAAATAAATAAATAAATAGGGCTGGGGGTATAACTCGGAGGTAAAATGGGTTCAATCCCCAGTACCACAAAAAATAAACGGTTCAGTCCCCAGTACCACAATAAAATAAAATAGGGCTGAGGGTGTAGCTCAGAGAAGAATGCCCCTGGGTTCAATCCCCAGTACCAGGGGGGAAATTGCATACAAGTCTCACAACAACTCAATAATAAGGCAAGTGTATTACGGGTCTCATTGTGTAAACCGGAATACTGATGACCAGAAAGGTTAAGTCAGTCGTCCAACATCACGCAGCAAGTAATGTGGAGCTGGGATCCCAAGATCTGCATGACTACACAGGCAGTTCCTCTCTGGTTCCCAGTGAGAGAATTCTAACCTGCGGAGGAAGGTGTATTTGGGGCTCATTAGACCTAACTAGGACTAATTAAGAGCCTCCTTGGGGCGAGGAAGCCGACTCAGTACGTGACATCACGCAAGAGCGCGGTGACGTAAGCCCAGGAGGGTTTAGGGACTACAGAGACGCTCCCGCGAGCAGCCGTTTAACGGCAACGCCCCCTGACAGCCTCACTTCCGCCCTAAACTGCAAATATCATGATCGGGCGTCGGGGCGTCAACGTCGACGCGGTGGCGTCACGGAGCGCCCCAGCAGTTACCCCCGAGCGTGGGTACGCACATACGCAAGCACGCACGGCCACAAGCGGGCAGGGGAGGAGTGGCGAGGTCGGAGGCGCCCCGCCCAGTCAGCAAGGTTGCGCGTGCCCCGTGGGACCGCCAAGATGGTGGTAGGCGCGTTTCCTATGGCGAAGCTGCTGTACCTGGGCATCCGGCAGGTCAGCAAGCCTCTTGCCAATCGCATTAAGGAGGCTGCCCGCCGAAGCGAGTTCTTCAAGACCTATATCTGCCTTCCGCCGGCTCAGCGTGAGTCTGACCCCACGTCCCTCCAACCTTTCCATTCTCCAACCCCTTTCAGGTGGTTGCTCGGGGGATGGACTTCGGTCCATGACCAGTCACAGCCTGAACCGGCAAAGTCCTGTAGCCAATAGAAAGGACTTCTAGGAGAGGGGCAGGCGAGTAACCCAATAGCAAGAACGGGCATAGAGTAAGGGGCGGGCAGGGCGTCACCGCGCGAGTTTGGAATGCCAGCCAATAGGGGAAGAAGCTGTCGAGACTGGCGTCTAGGCGAGCCAATAGTGACTGAGAGGATCTAGGGGTGGAACTGAAGAGAAACCAGAGTAGGGTCCTGTGACAAACCATTCTGGGGCGACTTTGCTCCCAAATCCCCACTGGATTCCTTAATTTTCCTCCTGCCCTGGGAAGTGAGAGATGCTTATATATCATCCGTTTAGAACTTTCGTGTGCTCTAGTTTTATGCTGGGCAATAGGCCTCGGTTAGAGGCTCGATGGTGGTGGGTTGAAGTCTAGAATCTGGGAGATGACTTGGAAATACTGCAAAAACGGAATTGAAACCAGAATGGTAATTCATCCATATATCCAGTAGTTCACTCATACACAGTTCATTCATTCAGTAGACAGACCTTGCAGGGCTTTGACTGATCACAGAGATAACATTCCCAACCCATCAATGTCATCCCAGAGTGGTCAGGGTGCTGGGTGCCCTGGAGTTAACAGGAGTTGGCCGACCCAAGGCGCTCAAAATACGAGCTACCTAGGCTGAGGAAGGAGGATCACAGCTCCAAGGACAGCCTCAGCAACTAGTGAGTCTCATCAACCTAGAGAGATCCTGTTTCAAAATAAAAAATGAGGCCAGGGGTGTAGCTCGGAGGTAGAATGTCCCGGAGTTTAGTTCCCAGTACCCCCCCCCCCCATACACACACACACACACAAAGAGGTACTTTATAAAGATGATCTGAGTCAGGCGTGGTGGCGCAGGCTTGTAATACCAGTATTTGGGAGGCTGAGACAGGAGAATCATAGGTTTGCAGCCAGCCTCACCTACTTAGTGAGACCCTGTTTCAAAAGAAAAGAATAAAATAGGACTGAGGGTGTAGCTCGGAGGCAGAAAGTCCCTTGGTTCCATCCCCAGTACCACAAAAAATATATATATATATATAATAAAGATGATCTATGTGCTATAGGCATAAAATAAGAGGGTTTAATATAACTTGCTACCATGTCATGTATCCATCCATCGTTTCATTTAGTTTGTATTTTAAAAGCATCAATTCTAGAAGATGGGGCATAAGAGGGTCTCCAGATGAAAAAGGAGAAACCCTCAATAAGCAAAGAAGTTGACTTAACTGAAGGGGGAGGGGAGAAAGACACCTGAATGCATATAATTATTTTCACAAATATATCAAAGTCAATCACTAAACTGAACTTGAGAAGGAGGGAGGGCGAGGGCGTGGGGTGGGAATTGGGGAAGGGGTTAAATGAGAAATGTGTGCATATATGCCTTTATCAGCTTGTACCTAACAAAGATGTATGATTACAGTGCACCAGTTATTATAATATATATCATCACTTCTGTGCCAGACATTGGGTTGACAGTACTTGTGAAACAATAGGATCCAGGCCAGTCCAACTCAGTGTCTTCCATTCCAGTGGGGAAAAACCCATTCCCCAACAGTAACAGATGGGCTGAGCTGGGATGGGGAATCCCACTGGACACCTGACCAGGCATGGTTTTTTGTTTTTGTTTTGTTTTTTGGTGGCAGTGGGGATTGAACCCAGGGGCATTCTACCTCCGAGCTACACCCCCAGTCCTAATTTTTATTCTTTATTTTGAAACAAGGTCTCACTAAGTTGTGGAGGGCCTCACTAAATAGCTGAGGCTGGCCTCGAACACGGATCCTCCTGCCTCAGCCTCCCAAGTACTGGGATTACAAGCGTGCAGCACCACACCCAGCCTAAAAGTATGTCATTTGATGATGAATTCCTGGCAGAGGAGACATATGAACTGGGACCTGAAGAGGTTGGAGAATTAGGACTGTTGAGGCAGAGGGTAGAGTATGTGCAAAGACCACGTGGTTATTGGGAGCCTTTTTCCACCATAAATAATTCTTGATCCTTTGGTGTTTGGTGGGGCTTCTTCCAGGGTTGCAGATCTTAGAATAGAAAAGTGTTTGATTTCATAGCTGATAAGTGCTTTCATATCAGCTATTTCTTTTGACCCTCACAACCATTTTGTCCCTGTGTCAGAAAATAGGAGTGATTTTCTTAAGTATCTGAAAGAAAAATTGAAGCCTTGGTGGCAGAAGTGAATTGTTGAGGTCACTCATGAGGCCTGTGCCAGAAGCAGGACTTGGACTCTGGACTGACAGATCTGGTCTGTTTTCTGTCATTGCCTCTTTTCCAAATACTGTGACATGTCTTGGCATTTAGGAATGGCTTCTGGAGTCAAACTGACATGGATTCAAATTGTGACCCCACTCTGTCTCAGACTGGTGACTTTGGGCAGGTCACTTAATCCCTCTGAGCCTCAGTTTCCTTTTCTATACAGTAGATACTATACAATAACAACATTTATTGGGTACTTTGTACCAGGCTGTGTAATTCCCAGTCCTTGTGAGATTGAATCCCCACAAATTATTATGAGGTAGACACTGTTATTATTTCTACTTTATGTATGTACTATGTATGTATTTATGCTATAAATAATACTTTTCTGTACTGTGAGGATTAAGTGGATATGAAATGTTAGGTCATTGTTTATGTAGATGTTAAGGCTTTAACATAGAGGAAAAAGCAAGAAAAATTACCCCTCAGGGAAGGGGAACATCTTCTCATGGGGCAAAGTAGAAAAAAATCAGCAGTTAAAATATGAAGTATATGTAACCCCAGTACTTGGGAGCCTGAGACTGGAGGATCCAGGTTCATGGTGGCCTCAGCTACTTAGTGAGGCCCTCTGCAACTTAGTGAGACCCTGTTTCAAAATAAAGCATAAAACAGTGCTAGGGATGTGGCTCGGAGCTCAGATTGAACATGGATTCAATCCTCAGTAACACACACACACACACACACACACACACACACACGGTTGGGGGTATAGCTCAGAGGTAGAATGCCCCTGAGTTCAATACCCAGTATGGAGGGGGGAGTATATGTAATAGCAGTAATTGCTCTGGGAAAAAATTGGGAATGCAGGAGGAGAAATATTTGGAAGAAGATTGTAAGTTTAGATAGAAGGAGAGAGAAAGAGTAGTGTTATTTTCTTAAGGAAGAGCATTCCAGCCAAAGGATCTGCATGTGCCTGGTACATTAGAGGGAGGAAACTGGTTGTGATGGAGAAGGGAGGGGGGACCTTGTGCAGGGCCTGTGGGCCACGACAAATGTGTTGGCTAAATTTGATCAGGACAGGACTCACTGAAGAATTCTGTACAGGAGAGGGACAGGATCTGATATATCTAATCTTTTTTTTTTTTTTTTTTTTAACACTACTGGGAATTGAAACCAGGGGCATTCGACCTCTGAGGTACACCCCTGGCCCTATTTTTTGTTCTTTATTTTGAAACAGGGTCTCACTAAATTGTGGAGGGCCTGCCTCACTAAGTAGCTGACACTGGCCATGAACCTGCGATCCTCCTGTCTCAGCCTCCCAAGTACTGGGATTACAAGTGTGCACCACCACACTCGGCTCAAGACAATTATTTCTTATAGGACACAAAAAGCACTAACCATTTTAGAAAAAATAAAACAAAAATCTTTGTATTTCATCTTCTGCTCACAAAGGCTCTGTTAATGTAGTTTAGTGGTAGGTCACTGGCCTAGCATGTATAAAGTCCTGGGTTCAATCCCCAATACTGCAAAATAAATAAATAAATAGATAGATAGATAGATAAAAAGGTACTGTTAGCCAGGCATGGTGGCCCATGCTTGTAATCCCAGTACTTAGGAGGCTGAGACCAGAGGATTTGGGTTCATGGCCAGCCTCAGCTACTTAGTGAAACCCTGTTTCAAAATAAAGAATAAAAAATAGGACTGGGGGTGTAGCTCAAAGGTAGAATGCCCCTGGGTTCAATCCCCACTACCGCAAAAAAAAAAAAAAAGGCTGTGGGTGTAGCTCAGAGCTAGAATGATTCTGGGTTCAACCTTCAGTACCAAAAAAAAAAGGATTCTTTTGGTAATTGTAGAATGAGGGTGGCTCAGAGAGTAGGCCACTACTATAGTCTAGGCCAGAGGTGAGTAGGGAGGAGGGGTCAGATTCCAGAGATATTTTTCCCCAATTTCTTTTCTTTTTTTTTTTTTTGCAGGACTGGTGATGGAACCTGGGGGCATTCTACCTCGGAGCTACAGCCCCAGCCCTATTTTTTTATTCTTTATTTTGAAACAGGGTCTCACTAAGTTGCAAAGGGCCTCACTAGGTAGCTGAGGCTGGCCGCCAACCCGGATCCTCCAGTCTCAGTCTCCCAAATGCTGGGATTACAAGCGTGCGCCACCACGCCCAGCCTCCTATATTTTAATTCTTTACTTGGAAACAGGGTCTCACTAAGTTGCAGAGGGCCTTACTAAGCAGCTGAGGCTGGCCTTGAACCCGGATTGTCTGGTCTCAGCCTCCCAAATGCTGGGATTACAAGCGTGCGCAACCACAACCAGCTCTTCCCCAATTTCTTTTTTTATTATTTATTATTTTATTTTGCCTAGTACTGGACATTGAACCAGAGACGGCTTTACTCCTGAAGTATATCCTTAGCCCTTTTAAAAATTTTTATTTTGAGCTGGGCGTGGTGGCCCACGCTTGTAATCCCAGCATTTGGGAGGCTGAGACTGGAGGATCTGGGTTTGCAGCCAGCCTCAGCTACTTAGTGAGGCCCTCCTCAGCTACTTAGTGAGACCCTGTTTCAAAAATAAAGAATAAAAAATAGGGCTGGGGCTGTAGCTCGGAGGTAGAATGCCCCCAGGTTCCATCCCCAGTATTGCAAAAAAAAAAAAAAAATTATTTTGAGACATGGTCTTTCTGAGGGGCTCAGGCTGGCCTTGAACTACCCATTTTCCTGTCTCAGCCTCCTAAGTAGTTGGGTATTACTGGCCCGTGCCACTATACTCATGTCTTTTTAAATTTTTAAGCTCTCAGAAAGCCAGGTGCAATGGTGCAAGCCTGAGATCCCCATTCTTGGGAGGCTGAGAGGAGGAATGCAGGGTTTTTTTTTGTTTTTTGTTTTTTTTCTGCGGTACTGAGGATTGAACTCAGGGGCATTCTACCTCCGAGCTATACCCCCAGCCCTATTTTTTATTCTTTATTTATTTTATTTTTTTATTTTTTTGCGGTACAGGGGATTGAACTCAGGGGCGTTCTACCTCCGAGCTATACCCCCAGCCCTATTTTTTATTCTTTATTTTGAAACCGAGTCTCACTAAGTTGCGGAGTGCCTCACTAGGTAGCTGAGGCTGGCCTCAAACCCGGATCCTCCGGTCTCAGCCTCCGATTGCTGGGATTACAAGCGTGTGCCACCACGCCTGGCTTCCTATTCCTTATTTTGAAACTGGGTCTCACTAAGTTGCGGAATGCCTCACTAGGTAGCTGAGGCTGGCCGGGAACCCGGATCCTCCTGTTTCAGCCTCCCGAATGCTGGGATTACAAGCATTCCAAGCGTGCGCCACCACGCCCGGCTGGGAATGCAGGTTTGAGGACAGCCGCAGTAACTTCCTGAGACCTTGTCTCAAAATAAAAAGGGCTGGAGGTGTAGCTCAGAGGTAGAATGTCCCTTGGTTCAATCCCCAATATGAAAATAAATAAATAAAACCCTCAGGAAGCCGAGTGTGATGGTGCACACTTGTAATCCCAGTACTTGGGAGGCTGAGACGAGAATCACAGGTTCTAGGCCAGCCTCAGCTACTTAGTGAGACCCTCCACAACTTAGTGAGACCCTGTTTTAAAGAATAAAAAATAGGGCTGGGGGTGTAACTGGGAGGTAGAATGCCCCTGAGTTCAATCCCCAGTACCACCCAAAACATAAAGTATAAATAAATAAATAAATCCTTCTGGAAAGTTAAAAGAATAGTGTAGGTGGATGTAGTAGTGCATGGCTGTAATCCCAGAATTTGGGAGACTGATACAGAAAGATTGCAGGATTGAGGCCAGTCTCAGCAATTTAGTAAGACCTCCAACAACCTAGTGAGACCCTATCTGCCTCCCCAAAAAAAGTTTGGGGGGGTATAGCTCAGAGGTAGAATGCACCTGGGTTCAATCCTCAGTACCAAATTAAAAGAATAAATCATTCTTTACATACCCTTTACCACTCAGTTCATCAGTTACTCATCTTCAACAAATTTGATTTGTTTTGCTCTCATATGTGTGTGTTTGTGTGTATGGATACACATTTTTTTTTCTCTCAACTCTGAAAATTGAGGACTTGATACTTTACTCTTAAATATTTCAGCTTTTATCTCCTGAGAACAAAGACATTCTTCTGTATAACACAGTACATACCTGAGAAATGTAACATTGGTAGCAATAATTTATTTATTTTATTATTATTATTATTATTTTTTTTTTTTGCGGTACTAGGGATTGAACCCAGGGGCATTCTACCTCCAAGGTACACCCCCAGTCCTATTTTTTATTCTTTATTTTGAAACAGGGGTCTCACTAAGTTGCAGAGAGCCTCACTAGGTAGCTGAGGCTGGCTGTGAACCTGGATCCTCACCGGTCTCAGCCTCCCAAGTACTGGGATTACAAGCATGTGCCACCACACCCGGCTTCTGGTAGCAATAATTTTAATAACAAAATTATTTAATATTTAGCTTTCAGCTAGGCTTGTAATCCCAATACTTAGGAGGCTGAGACAGGAGGATCGCAGGTTCAAGGTCAGCCTAAGCGATTACCCTATTTCAAAATAAAAAGGACTAGGGTGTGGTTCCAAGGTAGACTGTCCCTTTGCTCAATGCTCCCCCCCCCCACACTCACACGTTAACTATGGAAAGAACCCATCCTTTTCCTCTTAGCAGTGAAGCACCAGTAGATGTGTTTGGTGGTAGAGCTGGTGGGACTTCCTGTGGGTTGGGTGTGAGAGGACAGATTGAAAGGGCAGTTGGACAGAAAGGATCCAGAGATTAATTTGGGACAGGTGATGTTGGAGATGCTACTAGATATTAGAGTGCACTGGCTGATTATATTTATGCTTTTATTTTTATTATGTCCATATCATCCTTACTGCTAATTGTTCTTTGCTATGGTCCCTCGCTAGTGCAGTAGTGGGATTGGCATTTCCCAGAGTCCAGTGGCAGCCATGTGTTCTTCTGGGTCACACTGTCCTCACAGGCTGACCAACGCCTCCAGCATCTGCCATTGGCTGAGGTTCTTTTGGCTCAGCAGGGTGAGCCTGGCTGTCTTCTTCCAGGACAGGCCAGAGCAGCAGCTGTGGCTGCCTGAACTAAGACCAGGGAATGGAGGAAGCAGGAGTCACCGATGATGTGCTGTGCCGGGCGCCAAAGAGCTCTTCATTTTTACTATCTTCTGATGAAGCCCAGGGTCAGTGTAGCTAGGCAAATGCTATACCACTGAGCCACATCTCCAGCCACATTTTATTATTTATTTACTTTTGCTACTGGGGATTGAACCACCCAGTAGTATTCTACCTCTGAGCTATACTTCCAGCCCTCTTTACTGTTTGTTTATTGGAAACAGGGTCTTGCTAGGTTGCTGAGAGACTTGCTTTATTGCTGAGGCTGGCCTTGATCCTGTGATCCTCCTGTTTCAGTCTCCCAAGTACTGGAATTACGGGTATGTGCCACCACATCTGGCTTTCCAATTTATTTTGAAACGGTCTCACTAAGTTGCCTAGGCTGACCTCAAACTTGTGATCCTCCTGCCTTAGCCTCCCAAGTCACTGGGATTACAGGTATGCGGCACTACACCTGACACAAAGATCGTGTGTGTGTGTGCGCACGCGTGCGCGTGTGTGTGAGATATATATATATATCTCCTGGGAATTGAACCCAGAGGCATTCTACCTCTGAGCTATATCCCCAGACTGATTTTTTTTTCTTATTTGGAAATTCCTTAGGTTGCTGAGGGCCTCACTAAATTTCTGAGGCTGTCCTCGAACCTGGGATCCTCCTGTCTCATACTCCCAGGTACTAGAATTACAAGCATGGGCCACCACACCTGGCTCACAAAGATCTTTTTTTTTTTTTTTTTTTGTAGTACTGGGGATTGAACTCAGGGACCTTCTACCCTCGAGCTATATCCTCAGCCCTATTTTTTATTCTTTATTTTGAAACCGGGTCTCACTAAGTTGCGGAGTGCCTCACTAGGTAGCTGAGGCTGGCCCCGAACCTGGATCCTCTGGTCTCAGCCTCCCAAATGCTGGGATTACAAACGTGCGCCACCACACCCAGCTCAACAAAGATCTTTTTTAACAAAGGATTCCTATTGGAAAAGAAGTTAAAAGAAGGGTGATACCCGGTGCGTCAAAGTGCACTTCTGATGTTTCTAGGGGAGCTGTGGGATGTCTCTAGTAGATCCTGGGAAATTCTAGTTCATTTCTACTTATTCCTTTGGAATATTCTGGTCATTTCTTCTCCATGGAAATCTTTGGTAAAAGGTAAAAGATGTATATAATCTGAAGAGAAAGTAGAGTATATACTGGTCACTTTTCTTCTATTTTACCACACATGGTAGGTAGAATAATGTTTCCCAACAATGCCTACATCTGTATTAGTCAACTTTTTGACTAAACTACTGAGGAGAGGTTTATTCCGTTTTGGAAGTTCAAGAGCAGCATTCACATTGACTTAGTTCTGGTGGTGGCCTTTCTGGCAGAGTCCCAAGGCATCCCCTGGCAAGGGTGCATGTGTATCCGTCTGTGTGTCTGTATCTGACCCTCTTCTTATAAGGCCACCAGGATTCAATCATGGGGGTTCCACACTAATGACCTCATCTGAAACTACTCCCCTCCCAAAGGTTCTACCTCTAAGCACCAAAGTCCATTGAGTTTCTCCCCACTTAATGTCATTAACACATGACATTGGGGAGTAAACCCCTACATACGTTCAGAGGGACAAACATATTCAAATCATAGCAACGCCCAAATTCCACAAACCTATTGACTAGGTTACCTGCAAAGGTGACTTTGCATTTGTGACTAGATCAAGGATTTTGGGGAACAGGAAGATCATCTTGGATTATCCAGATGGGCCCAGGTAATCACAAGTGGCCTTTGGATCTTGAATATCCCCCCAAAGTCCATGTGTTAAGGGCTTGGTCCCCGGTGGTGATATTAGGAGGGATGGAACTCTTAGGATATGGGGCCTTGAGCTCCTGGGTTACTGGAGTTGTGCCCTTAAAGGGGACTATGGTACCCTGGCCTGTCCTCTCTTCCTTTTGCTTCCTGGCTGACAAGGTGACCAGTTTTGTTCTGCTCCATGCTTCTGTCATGATATGCTGCCTTACCAACTGAGCCCAAATAAACCTTTTCTAAGTTAATTATCTCATGTATTTCATCTAAGTTCATCATGATGGTGGAAAGCTAACTAATATTCCTTGTAAGGGAAAGGGGAGGCAGGAAAGGTAGTGGTTTGACCCAAAGCTGATGTGGTGGGCTTGAAGATGGAAGAAAGGAGATGTGAGCCAGGAATGTGCGTGCCTTTAGAAGCTGGGGAAGTCAAGGAAATGGATTCTCCCGCAGAGACTGCAGAAAGAGACACACCCTGCCAATACCTTGAGGATAGCCTAGTGAGACCCACTTGGACTTCGGACTTCCACAAGATAATACATTTATGGTGTTTTATTTTTTTGATGGTACTGGGGATTGAAACCAGAGGCATTCTACCTTCAAGCTATGCCCCCAGCTAGATTGATGAGTCTCACTATTTGCTGAAGCTCTCCATGAACCTACAATCTTCCTGTCTCAGCCTCCCAAATACTGGGATTACTGGCATGCACCACCACATCCGGCTCATTTGTATTGTTTTAAAGCACTATATTTGTGGTATATTGTTATACAGCAACAGGGAACTATGATACCTGATGATATCTATGATACCCCATGATAATTCATCCAGGCTACAGAGATAGTTTCTCAGAAGTGCTCAGATTTGTGGTCATTGTTAGGAGTTTAGGCCTTGAAGTCTGTTTCAGTTTTCTTTTGCTACATAGCAACATGACCCAAAGCTTAGTGCCTAAAAACAGTGACCTTTTTATTTTCTCTCAGTGTGGTGACTTGCCTGGGCTCAGCTGGACAGCTCCTCTACTGGTCTTGCTTGGCTGTCTCTTGTGTGGTAGCAGTCAGAGTCATCAGGAGGCATGACCTAGACATTAGGAGGGCCAGTGCCCTCTATCCTTCTCAGTGTAGTCTCAGTGCCTCTCTTCTTGCTTTCTCCAGCAGGGTAGCTGGATTTCTACCATGAGAGTAGAAGTATTGCTGCAGGCCATTTAAGACCCAGGCCTGGGAGGGGACCCACAGGATGGGATACAGGGGTGTCAGCAAAGACTATGGTATACTGTCCCACAGAACAGCCACTCTTAGTTTGATATGGCCTCCACCACTTCTTAGCTATGTGATATTGCAAAGCAACTTGACCTCTCTGAGTTCTGTTTCCATATTTATCAAATGAAGGTGGCAATAATAAAGATACCTGTTTCATTGATCAGAGTGAATCACACCTCCTAGGAGAATTCCCGGCACAGAGCAGGCACTAAATCCACGGTGCTGAGTGAATTCTGCAGGCTCCAATGGTCCTCAGCATGGCCACACCTAGAGGCTAATCCCAGCCTCTGCCTGCACCCAGACCTGGAGAGGCCAGTTTTAGCTAGTATTGAGGACCTATAGGAGTTTAGAAGGCTCAAAAGAAGCAGCCAGTGGAGAAGCTGAGAGCTGAGTGTGCTCGGAAGTTGGGAGGTCCTGAGTTCAAACTCAGG
The DNA here is from genome assembly GCA_004027655.1 of Graphiurus murinus. Taxonomy (NCBI): domain Eukaryota; kingdom Metazoa; phylum Chordata; class Mammalia; order Rodentia; family Gliridae; genus Graphiurus; species Graphiurus murinus. Next base: position 7,858 of record PVLC010007693.1, on the reverse strand, counting down.
CTCTACTTATAAGCCGTGTAACCACAGGCAAGATTTGAGACAACTCAGCCCCTCCAATTCCTCTTTGCAGAATGAGGGTCCTAAGCCCTGCTTTTTGGGCCCTCACACAAACAGGGCTTCTGTGTGTGTGTGAGGAGGGGGGCTACTGGGAATAGATTGACCCCAAGGGCATTCTACCTCCGAGTTATGCCCCTAGTTCTATTTTAACTTTATTTTTTGAAACAGGGTCTCTCTAGGTTGGTGAGTCTCACTACTTGCTGAGGCTGTCCTCTAACTTGTGATCCTCCAGTCTCAGCCTCCCAGGCTCTGGAATTATAGGTATGCACCACCATGCCTGGCAACAGAGGGCTTCTTAAAAACATTTCTGCTCATTTGGGTCTGGTGGTATGCACCTGTAATCCTAGTACTTGGGAGGCTGATATAGGAGGATCACAGGTTCAAAGTCAGCTTCAGTAACTTAGTGAGGCTCTCAGCAACTTAACAAGACCCTGTTGCCAAATAAAATAGAGCTGGGGGTATAACCTGGAGGTAGAAGGCCCCTGAGTTCCTCCACACCTAGTACCAACCACCACCACCAAAAAAAAAGAAGAGAAAGTAGCCAGGTATGGTGGTCCATGCCTGTAATTCAAGTGCTTGGGAATCTGAAACAAGTGGATTGCAGGTTCAAAGCCAGCCTCAGCAACTTAGGGAGGCTCTCAGCAATTAGCAAGAACCTGTTTCAAAATAAAATAGGAGCCGGGTGTGGTGGCGCACGCTTGTAATCCCAGCATTTGGGAAGCTGAGATCAGAGGATCCAGGTTCGCGGCCAGCCTCAGCTGCTTAGTGAGGCCCTCTGCAACTTAGTGAGACCTGGTTTCAAAATAAAGAATAAAAAATAGGGCTGGGGGTGTAGCTCGGAGGTAGAATGCCCCTGAATTCAATCCCCAGTACCGCAAAAAAAAAAAATAAAATAGGGCTAAGGGTCTGGCTCAGAGGTAGAATATCCCAGAGTTCAATCCCCAGCACCACAAAAAAAAAAAAAAAAAGAAAAAGAAAAAAAGTGATAAAGACAAACAGAGGCCAGCAAGGTCAAATACCAAGATGCTCACACAAAACATGTAATGCCTAGTAAAGTATGCAAGGCAGCCTTTCTTGTAGGCGGTACTGGGCATAGAACTCAGGGCTTTCCAAATACCTGGCAGGCACTCCGCCATTGAGCTGCACCTCAGTCCGAAAGCAGCTTTAGAACTGAGTGGTTGTGCCTATAAGGAAAAGAAAAGAATCTGCCCAGAGCAAAGAAAAAGCCGGAGCTAGGAGCCAAGAAGCACCTGAGCACTGGAGCTACCACCTCATACTCTGGGGATGGTTCCTGCTTTACATGGCCTGGGGGTATAGGGCTCAGTTAAGGGAAAGCTGGGCAGGAAGCACATGTGTAAACCAGGTCTCACTAGGAGAAAATCACCCTGCGAAGGTGCACAGGCCTATCTCCAGGTGGAGATAAAGAATCTCCTCTGAGAATACGTGGCCACTGACTATTCCTTCTGTGGGTTCAGAGCCTGAATTATACTCTCCAGAGGGCCATAGAAATAGCAGGCCAAGAACAGAACAGGAACCTGGGCTTGTCATGTTGCTAAGTGCCTGGCAGGGGACAGGGACAGGTAAACCCTTCCTGAGGTGTACCCTCTCTACCCAGGCCTTGAAGAATTCCTCCGGAGCGGGTGCTGCCCCTGTGGCCTCACAATGAAAAAATATGTTCTGTCCAAAAAGTAAGCACCATGAGCGAGAGTCAGCAGAAACAACATGGCATGTGGAGACCTGAAAGCAGTGTGGATTAGAGTTATCCTGAGTATATCCAAAAGACCTAACTTCATATGTTAAAAGGGTAAAAGAGACAATAAATCAAAAATTGAAATTCCCAGGAAGTTGGAAAAAGACACTATGATATATAATTACATTGTACTAGCCAGGCATGGTGGTGCATACCTGTAATCCCCAGTACCAGAAGAAAATTGAATAAATAAAAAATAAAAGAGGATTCGGGGTATAGCTCAGAGTTAAAATGCCCCTGGAGGATCACAGATTTGCAGCCAACCTCAGTAACTTAGTGAGGCCCTCCACAACTTAGTGAGGCCCTATTTTAAACTAAAAAAATAATAAAATAGGGCTGGAGGTATAGCTTGGAGGTAGAATGCCTCTGAATTCAATCTATAGTACCACAAAACAAAACAATGTTGGAAAAAGAAACTTGGTGTGGTGGCACATACCTGTAACCCCAGTACTTAGGGGGCTTCTCAGCTCTCTGCAATTTAGTGAGACACTGTTTCAAAATAAAAAATAATCCTGGACATGGTGGCCCACACCTATAATCTTAGTACTTGGGAAGCTGAGACAGGATTGCAGGTTTGAGGATAGCCTGTTTCAAAATAAAAAATAGAACCTGGCATAGTAGTGCATGCTTCATCCCAATACTTGGGAGGCTGAGACAGGAGGATCACCAGTTCCCAGCCAGCCTCAGTTATTTAGTGAGACTGCAACTTACTGAGACCCTGTTTCAAAACAAAAAATAAAAATAGGGCTGGGGGTGTAGCTCGGAGGTAGAATGTCCCTGGGTTCCAACCCTAGTACCGCAAAAAATAAAATAAAAAGTAGAAAAAGGGCTGGGGGTGTAGCTCAGAGGTACATTGCCCCTGGGTTCAGACCCCAGTACCAGAAAACAAAGACATTTTGAGCATTCTTCCCTGGTATGTATATGTGCATGTGTGCACACTTAATTATTTACTATTTGTGTATAGTGCTAACATATAATAGATGGTTATATTATGTGTATTTAAAAGCTGGGTGTGGTGGTGCATCCCTGTAATCCCAGTACTTGGGAGGCTGAGACAGGAGGATCACAGGTTCAAGGTCAGGCTCAGCAACTTAACAAGACTGAGCCATCTAATAAGACCCTGTTTCAAAATTAAAAATAGAAAGGGCAGGGGTGTGGCTAGGAGTAGAATGCCCCTGGGTTCAATCCCCAGTACCATGACAAAACAAAACAAAATACACAAAATTAGAAGGGATGATATTAACAATATTTTTATTTTTATGTGTGTGTGTGTGTGTGTGTGTGTGTGTGTGAGAGAGAGAGAGAGAGAGAGAGAGAGAGGGAGATAGATAGATAGATACTGGGAATGGAACCCAGGAGCATTCTACCTCTTGAGTTACACCACCAGACCTATTTTATTTTTTATTCAGAAACAGGATCTCGCTAAGTTGCTGAGCCTGGCTGTGAACCTGTGATCCTCTTGTCTGAGCCTTCCAAATACTGGGATTACAAGTGTGCACCACTACACCTGGCTTTGTGATACTGGGAATTGAAGCTGGCGACATTCTACCTCTGAGCTACACACCCATCCCTATTTTATTTTTATTTTGAAACATAGTCTGGCTAGGTTGGTGAGAGTCTTGCTACTTGCTGAGGGTGTCCTCAAACCTTCAATCCTCCTGTCTCAGCCTCCCAAGTATTGAGATTACAAGTGTGCACTACCACATCTGGCTCTCTTAACAGTATTTTTAAATAAATATTTTTTTTGTGTGTGCTCCCTTCAGATATTTTTGCTCACATGAAAAATATTTTCCTATACAGACATTACTAAATGAATTTAGAAACTCTTGAGCTGGAGCTGGGTGTGGTGGCGCATGCTTGTAATCCCAGCATTTGGGAGGCTGACACCGGAGAATCCGGGTTCATGGCCAGCCTCAGCTACCTAGTGAGGCCCTCCACAACTTAGTGAGAACCTGTTTCAAAATTAAAGAAAAAAAAATAGGGCTGGGAGTGTAACTCGGAGGTAGAATGCCACTGAGTTCAATACCCAGTACCGCAAAAGAAAAAAAAAAGAAACTCTTGAGCTGGGCATGGTGGCACATGCTTGTAATCCCAGTACTTGGGAGGCTGAGACAGGAGGATCATAGGTTCTCAGCCAGCCTCAGCTACTTAGTAATGCCCTCCACAACTTAGACCCTGTTTCAAAATAAAGAATAAAAAAAAAAAAAAATAGGGCTGGGGGGTATAGCTTAGAGGTAGAATGCCCCTGGGTTCAATCCCCAGTACCAAAAATGAATAAATAAAAAGAAACTCCTAGCTGGATGTGGTGACACATGCTCATAATCCTACTCCAGAGTAGCTGGGATTACAGGCGTGCGCCCCTGCACTCGACTGCTGCCAATTTTTCAGTTCCATCTTTTATTTTGCAGAGACATTTGTTGGAATTTGCTTATGCACTCACTGTTAAATCTTCAGTCAGTGGTGCCTGAGCAGAAGTGGGTTTAAAGCCCCCTCCCAGTCAGGAGTGGTGGCACACACACAACTTAGTGGGGCCCTCTGCAATTTAGTGAGACCCTGTTTCAAAATAAAATAGGAGCCGGGCGTGGTGGCGCATGCTTGTAATCCCAGCATTCAGGAGGCTGAGACCGGAGGATCCAGGTTCAGGGCCAGCCTCAGCTACCTAGTGAGGCACTCCACAACTTAGTGAGACCCTGTTTCAAAATAAAGAATAAAAAATAGGGAGCCGGGCGTGGTGGCGCACGCTTGTAATCCCAGCATTCAGGAGGCTGAGACCAGAGGATCCAGGTTCACGGCCAGCCTCAGCTACTTAGTGAGGCACTCCGCAACTTAGTGAGACTCGGTTTCAAAAAAAAGAATAAAAAATAGGGCTGGGGGTATAGCTCGGAGGTAGAATGCCCCTGAGTTCAATCCCCAGTACTGCAAAAAAAAAGAATAAAAAATAGGGCTGGGGGTATAGCTCGGAGGTAGAATGCCCCTGAGTTCAATCCCTAGTACTGCAAAAAATAAATAAATAAATAAACAAAATAGGGCTGGGGGTGTAGCTTAGAGGTAGAATGCCCCTGAGTTCAATCCCCAGTACTACACACACACATACACAAAGCCCCCTCTCTGAATGAGGGCTTGTTGTTTTGCAATCTGAGAATCTACTTCCAGGAGACTGGAAGCAATACTCTGAGTGGACAGCAGAGGACACCCGTGTCACCCCTTCAGCCACCCTGTCCTACACTCTGGGATTGGCACTTACAAGCTGGGAAGCACTAGAGGTTATCTGTATAGATGACCCTAGTATGTGTTTGTGCTCATCTGTTGTTCATTGAAAACTGAGCCAGCACATCTTAAACCTCAAGCAAACCTTTTGTTGGCTTTATATTAAGTCCTGAGGAAGGCACCTCTGTGGTTGGTTTGATGGCTAAATGGTGTCATTCGGGGCATGGGTACTTTTTCTCCCATTTTGTGTTTAGGCAGTTCTCGTGGCTTCAGAAGGGTTGCTGGAGCCCTAAGCATGGAGCTTTTCTATACTTCCAAAGGGAGGAAGTTTGTGTGGGGAGGGGGCAAGTGAGAGACTCCTCAAGGCAGAAAGTCCTCTTTGAAAAGCCCCCAAGATACTCCCTTTGTGTGCTATCACTTGCTGTAGGGAGGCCAGCGTGGCGAATGTTGGCTTCTATACTCTAATGGAGGCAGGAAGGGTGGAGTTAATGAGACAACAGAGAATAATATAAAGTTGTACTAATAATCAGAAGCACTAAGACTGTTTTCAAGTCTTCACAATCCCCGAATGAGCCAACATCTTCAGGAGCCAGGGCTTACAACCCCCATTTTGCAACTGAGTTGTTTCAAATCTTGCCTGTGGGTTGCATAGCTTATAAGGAGCAGAGCTTGAGTTTGAACTCAGGACTTTAGAGCATACTCAGCCCTCAGCCCCTCTGTTGGCTGCTTCCTCTGAGCCTCCTAAACTCCAGAGGTTCTCTATACTAGCTAAAACTGGCCTCTCCAGGTCTGTGTGGGAGCTGGGAGCTGAGGCTGAGATTTTTTTTTTTTTTTTTTTTTTTCTTTTTGTGGTACTGGTACTGGGAATTGAATCCAGGGGCATTCTACCTCTAAGTTATACACCCCAGCCTTTTTTTATTCTTTATTTTGAAACAGGGTCTCACTAAATTGTTAGATTGGTTTCAAACCTGCGATCCTCCTTTCTCAGCCTCCCAAGTACTGGGATTACTAGTGTGAGCCCCCACACCCAGAGAGGCTGGTGTTATTCTTTGGGTGTGGCTATGTTGTGGTCCATTAGGAGCCGGTAGAATTCACTCAGCATTGTGTATTTAGTGCCTGCTGTGTGCAACTCACTGATAAAACAAACTTCACTGCTTTCCTACAATGCTGCCTTTGAGGCTGTTACCTGCCCTTGCTGTACCTGGGAGGCCCTACTTTCCAGCAGTTCCCACCAAATTCCCAGGCTAATTCTAAGGGGCCCCACCTGGCTCACACCCACAGCCCTCAACCAATCCCTGTGGCCCTGGGAATGCAGTGCTCTTATTGGCCAGGTTAAGGGGTGAGGTTAGGTCCTCCTGAACCCCCCTGGACCAAGAGTAGGGAGATAGGATTCCCCAAGATGTTTAGCAGGCAGAGTGGCGAGTGGTGGTGACTGGTGCACCAAGCATCCTGTTGTCTCCTGAGGGAGAAGGTAATGGAGGGATTGGCCCGAAGCTCCCCTAGGGTAAGCTTTAAACTGGCTGGAATACACCCATGGAAGGGCAGCCAGGGCAGGGACCAACTCAGAGCCCTGTTTACCCTGGATAATGATTTATTAACCGATAATAGCAGCTTTCATTTAATATGCTGTCCATTATCTCGACAAATTATCTTAACCATCTTATTAGGGAGAAAATTATTATCCTGGTTTTATGAGTGAGGAAGTATCTCAGAGAGAGCGGTTCCAGGAAGCAACACAGGATAAAAAATCAAATCCCACTGATTTCCAGTCTCCTTCACTTTGCATGTTTTTTTTTTTTTTTTTATTTCTTCTTTTTTTGGGGGGGGTGGTACTAGGAATGAAACCGGGAACATTCTGCCTTCAAGCTACATACCCTACTCCTTTTTATGTTTTGTTTGGAAAACAGAGTCTCTCTAGGTTTCTGAGGGCCTCTCTAAATTACTGAGGCTAACTACAAACCTGTGATTCTCCTATCTCAACCTCCCAAGTACTGGGATTAGAGGCATGAGCTACCACCCTGGTTGTGTATTCTTTATTGAGATAGAATAACTACATAATGCAAAGTAGATATCTAAAGTATACCGTTTTTTTTTTGGGGGGGGGGAACTGGGTACTGAACCCAGGGGCATTCTACCACCAAGTTATGTCCTCAGCCCTTTTTTAAAATTTTGAAACAGGGTCTTAATGCTAAGTTGTGGCAGTTGGTCTTGAACCTGCGATCCTCCTATCTTAGCCTCCCAAGTACTGGGGTTACAGATTTGTGCCACAGTGCCTGGCTAAACTATAAATTTATGAATATTGATAGGTGCGTAGACTCATGTAACCAATGTCCAAAATATAAAAGTTTTCTATTACTCTAGAAAGTCCTCTCTTCCCTACCCTTTCACCTTGACTTCTCTCACTAGTTCTGCCTGTTAAACCTGATGTTACCGCAAAATAAATAAATAAATAAATAAAAATAGGACTGGGGTTGTAGCTCTAGCTCAGAGATAGAATGCCCCTGGGTTCAATCCCCAGTTCCACCAAAAAAAAAAAAGGGTGGGGGTGGGGATGTAGCTCAGAGGTAGAACGCCTCTGAGTTTCATGCCCAGTACACTCCCCCCATAAAAAAAAAAAAGTGAGTGGATAACCATCATTTTCTTTCTTTTTTTTTTTTTTTTTTGCGGTACTGGGGATTGAACTCAGGGGCATTCTACCTCCGAGCTATACCCCCAGCCCTATTTTTTATTCTTTATTTTGAAACCAAGTCTCACTAAGTTGCGGAGTGCCTCACTAGGTAGCTGAGGCTGGCTGCGAACCCGGATCCTCTGGTCTCAGCCTCCCAAATGCTGGGATTACAAGCG